>JBBPBX010005432.1:44054-72171 GCA_038048925.1 Garcialebias charrua
ATATATACACACATCTATACACATCAGGGGCGGCCTGTCAGTAGAGGGCGCCAGAGCACTGCCCACCCACTGGACGTTCTGGACAATTTGACATTTAATACTTTTTTTTTTTAATTAATAAAAATGAAATAATAACATAAAAATATTTCAAAATATATGCATATATGTTTTTAGTTGTGTAGGATAAATAGTTTATGAGTAATTATGAGTTATATTGTTTGTTTCAAAAATGTTTTCTGATTGGTGACGTATTTCCTGTTTTGGGGCGCTGTTATCTGATCCATTGACTCGAATTATAGCTGGCACATGCGTACTGATGCCACCACGTTACAAAACAATGGGTAGATGCTGGGCGCAGTTTTCACCGCCCTGGACAGTCCAACGTGAGCTGCACGTACAGAACAATGTACTTCCGGTCTGGTCTTTTTTTTTTTGTCTGGGATTACAGAGACGTGCCTGAAGCAGGCTTGCTCAGGTACGTTTTAAATAATTGAAAGCCCTTTATTTAATATCTATTTGCATTTCTGACTGATATGCCTCTCAGATATTAGATGGCTCTGTGAAAAAAGCCTTCAGCTGACTGCAAGTGGGAAGTGATGAGTTTGTTTTTTTCTTTGTTTGTTTGTTAGCATGCTAGCGCTAGCTGCCTGATTATTGACTCTGATGGCTACATTTATTTAAATTTGCTTATAAAAAATTATCAAATATTAATAATTTTATATACTAAATAAATGTCACTGGTGGTGGTGTTATACTATTTCTTAACTCTGTATTGATCTGGAGAATGAAAACAAAGCCCCTTGCAAGTAACTAGCTCCTATTAACATTGAATTATTAAGTATTTATACAGATAAAAATGTGCCATGGAAGTACCCTGATGCATGCTCAATAATGCTCATGTTAAATAATGACGGTCAGTGTTATGACAGCCTGCAAACTCTCTTGTTCTACAGATAAAAAGCACAAATATAACTGTTATCCCTGTGTTTAGTGGGCTGGGCACCACAAGGTTAATAATAAAATAATCATATGTCTAATACTTATGTACTTATGTACTCTAATACATAATACTAAGTCAGTCTTATTTATCGTATCACATTATATTATAACATTCATACCGTATTCGCCAGCGTATAAGTCGCACCTTTTTGCCTACATTTCTAAGCCCTGCGACTTATAGGCCGGTGTGACTTATACGTCGATTTTTCCAACATTTTGGTCATAATGTGACTTTGGTCAAAAGCTCAAAAAATGGTGCAGTACCAGTTTCGGCCGCTATGGGCGCTAAGAAACCCTTTATAGTACCTACACTGTTGACATCTGCCTGGTCCAAAAATGGTGCAGTGACACAGAAGATGAAGACTTCAATGGTTTTGAATAAATAAATAAAAACCATAAAATAAATACAGTATCTGTTTCTGTCATCATTTTAAACTGAGACACGTTTTTTACTGTAATGTCAGCTAATAAAAATATATTTTTATGTGTTTATCTTTAAAGATAAATGATGAAAGACACAAAATATACAAAAATTATGTTCATTTATTAATGAAAAGTTCAACTAAGACACATCAAACAAAATACTGTAGTTTTTATGTGATAATCTTGTCAAAAGTCCTTCCAAACAATTTGGCAGCCAGTCCATTTTGGGCAAAACACCAGTTCACGTGAGGTGCGACCTATAGGCCGGTGCGACTTATACTCCGGTGCGACTTATACTTCGGCGAATACGGTATATAATATCAAGTTGTTTTGTTTACTAGGTTGTTGAAATAACATAATCACAGTAAAATAGATCATTTTCTTCCCTATAAATTAGTTATTTAAAATCTAATCTGGAATTATTCCTCCTTGTTAGACTTCAGTTGACCTGTTTAAGTTGGGCCCAAATTTGTTATTATCTTTTGATTTATTTTTCATTGAAATTTAATTATTTGCAAGTTTATTTATGGAACTATTAAATTGAATTATTTGGTGGATTTTTGAACACCTTTGTCCTTATTTAAGTCTGGACCCTCACAATTCTATTTATATTATGAACTTGTATTACTAAAATAATTATAACAGAATATGATAGAAGTTGTCCAAAAACTGAAAAGTGGAAGCAGAACATTCCCAATCTCTTTTCACACTGATGCCTCAAACAAGGTGAAGATGAACCATGTTTTATTAAAGGTGGGGTATGTAACATTGTAATGTAGTCTGTAACTTTTCTAACAATATATTTTTAACATATTTCTTCACTCTGTCACTATCTACTGACAGACTGATGTTAGACAAAGTAATCTCTGAAAAAAACTATAGTCCCCTTGCTTCTCTATCAGCATTTATAAAAACACTGAAAACACAGAGTGACCCGGACACTGACCAGCCAATAAAAACAGAGTTGTTTGTCACGCCCCAACCCACGCCCCCGCCTGTCACAGCCTCAGCGCCGCGGCTCGTTCTCATTCAAAGGATTGCAAAGCGATGCAGGACTGTTTTTTATGTGACACAAATGTATTAAATATCCCTTCTTCATCCCAGAGCTGGACTTTTATTTAGTTTTTTTGCCAAAAGTCAAGTGATCGCTTCATCCTCCACTCACAGGAATGAGGAAATGGATTTGTCACGACTCACGAGCGAATTAAATCATGTCCAAATTGGCTGGTGATGCTCTGCTGATTACAGGGTCTTTTTGTGTTGTTGGACGAGTGATTCATGGTTTTATTATATTTTTTAAACAGTTATATTATCATATAAACACAGAACTTCGCAGCGTCTGCCACAGGACATGTAGTGTGGGCGGAGCATTCCAGACATATAACACCACTACTTTGTGGATTTCCACCTAAGGCAGAAGTCTGGACCGTGACCCCGGTGATAGGTGAGGGATCACTGTACTTCACTGAACTTTTTTCTCCTGTTTAACTGTGTTAATCTGGAGTAATATTTCAGAATTATTACTTCAAATGAAATTAGAAATCCAATCTTGAAAGCTGTAAACCTGTCCGTTTTATCTTAACCGATCAAATTTATATTTCTCCTGTTTTTGGGTGGGGGTGGACTTTGGTGTGAAAAGCGTCCGTTTCTCTGATTTATCAGACCAGACTGTTTATCACGAGACACAACCGCGACTTGCAGGAGGAAGAAAAAACAACAACTTTGTGCACAAAAAAACAGCTTCTAGTTGTGCTCACCTGGTTGGTTGGGTCTCGGCCTACGGAGCGCCCTGCTGGGGGCGACCCCCCTGACGATGCAGTCGAACAGGAAGCTGATCTGCTCTCCTTCTGAGCAGGTCAGGAAGAAAACACCGGCCCCTGGGAGACACGAGGGAACACATGCAGAGAGTAAATTTCAGCATAAATGACCTGAAAACTGCAAAGAGGAGTTGAGAATTATGGAATAATAACGTCAAAAGTAGTAAAAAAGAACAGTGAGTAGTGTTGTACTGTAGTATATTGTACAGAGTAAAGGGTTCATTTGAGTGAGACCGAACGATATTCACTGAGTCGCAGCAAGGCTTTTCTTTGAGGCATCAACAAATCTTTTTTATTATTATAAAGGTCACATGATGTGGACCAGGTCAGCTCTCACCATTTACTGCAGCCCACAGAAAGGTGTCCGTCAATGAAAACAGGCAAAACTAATACAAATATATTTAAAAATAACATCTATGGCTCACAAATAAACAGGAAAATCATAAAGTCAACTCTTATTTAGAAGGTTGGCTCCAAACCAACTGGAAAGTGTTGATAAAAATAAATAAAAATAAAAAACACATTTGATATATTTAGTTTAGTGGATGAGTAATATTCACATTTGTGAGATAATTTTTTAATGCATTAAAATATGTTTTCAAAGCAAAACGCAGTCCTTCAAGCTCAATAATTGAGTTTTCTACTTGAATCTTGTGAGTTGAATGAAAATCTCTTCGGTTCATCGATCGATTCAAAACGTTTTGTTGAGTCGGAGGAAACGCTGAATGACAAAGGTTCAGTCAAAGTCTCACGGTGGGGATAGAATAATTAAACTGCATTAAAATAAGAACAGATTAAGATGTTTGTATGAAAATCTTAATTTATATGATCTGTTAATTAAACTGTCAGTTACTGTCGTGCACCTGTTTTATATACACGACTGTCCACGTTGTTGTTATGGTTTCATAATTTATTAAACAAGTACATTGATTTTAGGCTTTACTGGAATTTGCATTAAAATTAATAAATTCATATCTGTTGGAAAGAAATCTGGGTTTTCTGTATCTATGGGAGACAAAAACACAAATGTTGAACAAAGTTCAGTCAGGTCATCTGGGCGGTTTCTTTTTTTGTTGAGACGTTTTGTCCTTCATCCAAAGGACTTCATCAATCCGAGGCGCCACATCCCACAAGCAGCACATCCACACAGTGGACCAACCAGTGTGCTGGTGATAAAATGGACAAAACATAAATAAATAAAAAGACCAAATGACCTGACTGAACTTTGCTGGATTTTCTACCTGGATTATTGAGAATTAACTTTGATGACAAACGTTGATTTTTTGTTAATAGGATTTTATTATTTTCTGTAAATTCTGCTTTTGCTTCTTTTACTGAAACTACCTTTGAGGTATCAGATTATTTTACTTGGCTCAAATGAACAATTCAGTAATTAAACTTTTAACGAGTACTGAGAACATATGTGTATCTATTGTCCCCTGTCATGGAGCGAAGGGGGGTGGGGGGGGGATTGGAAATACCTCCATCTGTGTGGCCGTGCATGTTGTGAGCGTTACAACTTGAAAAATAGGTGAGATACAGACTTCCATCTATGTGTGTGGAAATATCTTGACCAAGGCTACGACGGCCTCGACTTACGACGTTTCGGGGTTACAACAAGTATCTCCATAAAAAAAATTAAAAAAATAATAATAATTTTGATTTTTTTAATTTTGAAGCCGATTTTCGCAGTTTCCGGCTACTTCCAGTTTCCCGTTTTGCTAGCTGTGGAGGCTACAGCTGCCTGTACTCTCTAAAAAAGCTAAGTCTGGTCCTCTGGACATTCAAAAAACAAAACAAAACTTGTTGGAGCAAGCTGGACACGCAGCAACTGTGGAAAAGAAGCTGTTTTATGGACGGCGGTTTTACAACGTAAACGAATGGAGAATCCAGAGGAGGGAGGGAGAAAAGGAGGAAATGGCTTCACCAGCATTCCAGAGTAGGAAATTAACTCCTTTTTCTTTCATTATGGCTCCAAATGTATGTGTTTTTTGATAATTATGTAGGGTACTGTGTTAGGATAGGCTAAGTGCTTGGTAAAATACAGTATTGTACGTATGAGGTGCAGTTTGGACGTATGTTTCGAGTTATGTTGAAAATAGAGTTATGACGCAGCGTAGGAACGGAACTACATTGTAAGTCGGGGAAAACCTATATATAAAAGTTAACAGATCGTTGTAAACTTTTGGTGTATTTGACTTTATTTGCTGGATGTTTGGCCCCTGAGCTGCTGGTTCTCAGAAACCGTGGCCCCTTGAGCAGTTTTGTTGAATAGCTCTGATGCAGACAGGTTCCCTTTTGAAAATTGGGTTGCCCTGTCAAAATCCAAGATGGCTGCCACCTTACCGTACATATAAATCTTGTGAGTTGAGTAACTTGGAAAAAAAGGCAGCATGCCAATGTCCATTTTGGTGTGTAGCTGTATCTAGGCGTGAGAAAGGTGAATGCAAAACTTGGGTTGCCGCATCAAAATCCAAGATGGCCACCGCCACGTACCTACATATATGAAGTGACCACACCTATCATTTGAGGAAACTACACTTTCTAGTTTTTATATTGCTTAAAAGTAGTTTCCTCAAATGTTTGAGGTGGCTGAAGATTAATCAATGGTGTCCGGTCCACCCCTGGTCCCCCCTGGCTCCGCCTTTGCACCTGGTGGTGGATAAAACTGCTCCCTCTACACAACAGGACCCATCACTCGGGGCATGCACAAAAAAAGAGACCTCTGTTCTTTTACAATGTAACTCCTGCCCACTGGAACATTGTGCACCAAAAACATTAAGGTTCACTTAAAGTCCCTGTAAAAAACACTCATCAAAAACAAACAATGACTACACAAACCCCTCGCCGTCATGCTGCTTGTTTAAACCAGACGAGGTCCATTTGGTTCCTAAATATGAATTTTGGAACTCAATGCAATATTACAATACAGGTGGTCCCCGACTTACGATGGCCTCGACTTATGGCAATCCAACTTTACGAACGTATCATATTAATAAAAATATGAAATTAAATTTATTATTATTATTTTTTTTTAATGTTCTTGATTTCAGTTGTACAGCACTTTGTTGCAGCTGTGGTTGTTTTAAAAGGCTTTATAAATAAAGTATCATTATTATTATTTTTATTATAATTTTTAAGCCTATTTACGCAGTTTCCGACAGTTTTCGGCACTGCCGCCAAGTCCGCCATTTTGCGGTTAGCTTCGGTTAGCTCCGGCCTCAAGAGCTGGTTTTGGAGGACTGTGTGTCCGATAAGAGGTTGCCTCATATGGATAAATGAGCTGGAAACGCTCGGTGAACTCTGTGGACGTCTCAGGCCCGGAGCAGCAGCCGCCGATCGCTAACCCTGGACACCGAGCTATGTTTTCGGCGGTGTCCGCCATCTTGCGGTTAGCTCCGACCGCAAGAAGCAGCAGACAGCGAGTGTGACCGGAGACACGGACCCGACGGGCGGCGGAGACGCCTGCTGCAGCCGGGAGCTCGCCTCGATGTCCGCCTGGTAGCCTCAGACGTTGGATGAACACCGAGCTAACATGCTAAAAAGCGGATAAACAGCTGCGCAGCCTTTTAGAGGGACGACACCGAGCTAACGAGGGGCTAAAATGCTAACGCGGCCCCACCGGGGACACAGAGCTGAACGGGCGGCGGAGACCAGCTCACAGTAAGAAATTGTATTTTTTTATTTAATTATTGTATGTCTCTAAATGTACTGTATGTATTTTTTGATAATTATGTAGGGTACTGTGTTAGGATAGGCGAAGTGCTTGGTAACTGTTTTGTACCGTACATGTACGTGTATAAGTGGCGGCCCGGGTGGTCCCCGACTTACGGCAATTTCGTGTTACGAACGGGCCGCAGGAACGGAACTCGTTCGTAAGTCGGGGACCACCTGTATTACTATTCAATTATTGGTGTATTGATACATTTTTATCTATTGTGCAGCTAAAACCAAGTTTCTGTGGAAACCTGACAAGTTATTTTAATAGTTAAATAAAATCTCACAATTTAACAAATAATCTGCTAATTTAAGTATTTTCTAGAATTGTGTTACTAACGTTTCCCATAGACGTTCTTGAAGACATTTGTGACTATAATAAACTCATAAAAACATTTATTTTGCTTTGTGACATAAAATTATTAATAATTTGATATTTGTAGTGTGCCAGCAGTGAGACATTTGTTGTGAATTGATGCTTAATTTAATTAAATTACTTTTGAAAAATAGGGCAGGTTTAATTTATGAAGAGACAATAAACAGTTGTGTTAATTTATATTTTTCTTAATAATGCATGCAAAGTCTGAGTTAAATGCAAAATTTAAACAAAATGTAAACTTTTCTTCACTGACCCATAAATGCTTAAACTTTCACTTTCAGACGATAAAGTAATTAAATAAAATGTCCTCTGGGTTTAAATATCTCCTGAAGAGGATTGATCAGTAATCATTGATCAGTGATCAGTCCTGAGGACGAGCTGGAGGATCAGACCTCTGAGGGTCAGACACACTCCAGCACCATCAATCAATCATTCAATCCATTTTATTTATAAAGCACCCTTCATACTAAAAGCAGCTCAAAGTGCTGTACAGAATTATAAAACAATAAACTCACAAAATTAAAGCAAACAACACACACAAAATAAATAAAATCAATCAATCAAATTAAATACAGTAGTATGGAAAATGTATAGAGTGAACAGAGATGAACCAGTTAAGAGAGCTGTAAGAGTAATCACCAGAAAAAATTTCAGTCACCCATCAAACACCTTGTTTCTTCAGCTAAATTTATTGAAATTCCAGGAATTGGTAGAATATAGTATTTTATCAGTTATGTATAGGGCTCATAATAACACATTACCTTTAAATATCCAAAGAAATTTTATAAAAAGACAAAGTTATTACAATCTCAAAGGGACAGATATTCATCAAACCACAATTCAGAACCAGCTTAAAGGGACGGTCTACCTCAATTCAGGGAGTTCGATTGTGGAATGCTCTGGAGAGTGATGTTAAAAATGAAAAATCAATGTATACATTTAAGAAAAAGGTCAAAAAGGACTTGCTCAAAAACTATATATGATGTAACTTAGTGTGTTTGTGTATTACAGTTAGAAAAATTAAGTAGAGTTATTCATTTTGTGATGTAGTTTGTGTATTACAGTTAGAAAAATTAAGTATACAGTATTTTCTGGTGTATAGGTCGCACCTGTGTATAGGTCGCATTGTCCAATTATCACCAATAGATTGGAAAAATCCCTAGATAGGTCGCACCTACGTTTAGCTCTGCTGCAAATGTCTGCCACAGGAGCGCACAGCAAGGCTTTTAAGAAGATTAACACTTAAAAACAATTATTTGTTTGATAAAAATTATAGCAAATATATGTCTGAGCTGAACTTTTCCTTAATAAATGAACGTAATTGTGAAATGAGCTGGATTTAAAAAATTGTTTCACCGAAAGTGATAACAAGCCATATATAAGTCGCACCTGAAAAAAACCATAAAAAGGTGCGACCTATACACCGGAAAATACGGTAGTTATTCTTTTGTGATGTAGTTTGTGTATTACAGTTAAAAAATTAAATAAAATTATTCATTTTTGTGATGTAGTTTGTGTATTACAGTTAGAAAAATTAAGTTGAATTATTCATTTTCTTATGTAGTTTGTGTATTACAGTTAGAATGATGTAGTTTGTGTATTACAGTTAGAAAATTAAGTAGAATTATTCATTTTGTGATGTAGTTTGTGTATTACAGCTAGATAAATTAAGTAGAATTATTCATTTTGTGATGTAGTTTGTGTATTACAGTTAGTAAAATTAAGTAGAATTATTCATTTTGTGATGTAGTTTGAAGGTTATCATTGGTTGAACAAACTGTGAAATAAGGGGCAGATATAATAAGATTTCATCTTCTTTCTGCTCCTTTCATTTTATCCTACTTGTATTCTTGTATCTGATGAAACTGTCTTGTATTGTTCTTAAAAAATGAATGAATAAACATCAAATCAAATCAAATCAAATCAGTTCAGGAAATGCAGTTAAAAAGATGGGTCTTGAGCCTGCTCTTAAAAACAACAACATTCTCTGCAGCCCTCAGGTTCTCCGGCAGACTATTCCACAGACGGGACTATTCCACCATCTGCTTGGGTTTAACTTCTCAACAGCTTCTGGTTGGCATGACTAAATATAAAAGTAACTCTCACACGTGCAGCAACACAACTATCAGAGGAGGTGTGTGTGTGTGTGTGTGTGTGCTGGAAGCAGCTGAGTGACAGAAACACCGCCGAGCCAGCACGTGAGCTTCAGATGGATTTATCTGGAACAAGAAGCCTGAAGGCTGTCCGACCTCTGCAGCAAACGGTTTTATTTCCGTGTCAGCATGTGGCACTAAAACATGTTCAGCTTGTTGTGCTGCAGGGAGGAAGGAGACACACATAAACCTGACGAGAAGAAAATTGTCAAAATAAAGATGTCACTTACAGAGGTCTCGTTAAAAGAGCTAAAAGAAGCCGTCGGCGTGTAAACTAACAAGTATTTGCATCTGATCGTTAAACTAAAGGAACTTCTCAGACTGGACTGGTTGACTGCACACGTGTTTGTATGTCTCCACAATATGCATTTGCTGAATTTGGTTTAAATAAACTGATATTAGCACAACATTAGGAAATTAACCACCAAAAAATAAAAATAAAAAATAGCTGAAAAAGCAGAAATAAGCTTAAACAACCAGAACAAAGTGGAAGGAGCTGAAATGAGTTTAAAAAATGTGAAATTAGCTGAAGAACAGCTAAATAGCTGCTGTGTAGCTATTTGAAAGACAGGAAACAGTTTGTACAAATAAATGATGTAAGATCTAACCGCTGCAATATCACATGTGGAGTTCCTCAAGGCTCTGTACTTGGACCAAAGCTATTTATTTTATATGTGAATGACTTGGTAAATGTGTCAGGACTCCTTAAATGTGTACTTTTTGCTGATGATACCACATTTTTTTGTTTAGGTGAAGATATAGAACAAATGTTGGAATTGATAAAGACAGAATTTGTCAAAATACAAACTTGGTTTAAAATCAATAAATTATCATTAAATCTAGAAAAAACTAATTACATGATATTCAGTAATAAAAAGAAAACTGTTGATGTTCCATTCAAAATTGAGGATGTTGAGATTTGTAGAGTGAGTGAGGTGAAGTTTTTGGGTGTTATCATTGATGACAAACTGACATGGAAACAACACATAAATTCTGTAAGAATAAAAATAGCTAAATCGATAGCAGTACTGTACAAAGTCAGAGACCTATTGAATGATAAAGCTCTGTATTTGTTGTATAACACAATCATTGTTCCACACTTAATCTATTGTATTGATGTTTGGGGGAATGCGTGTAAAACAATCACAAAGCCTATTTTTGTATTACAGAAAAGAGCTGTAAGAATTATCACTAGAAAACATTACCGTCATCCATCAAGTACATTATTTTATCAACTGAAGTTATTGAAGTTCCATGATTTGGTAGACTATAATATTTTATCAGTTATGTATAGGGCTCAAAATAATGCATTACCTTTAAATATCCAAATGCATTTTGTTAAAAGACAAAGTTGTTATAATCTTAAGGGGACAGAGATGTTTGTAAAACCACAATTCAGAACTAGTTTGAAGGGACGTTCTACCTCAATCCAGGGAATTAGATTATGGAATGGCTTGGAGAATGTAGTTAAAAATGCCAAGTCAATGTTTACATTTAAGAAAATTATCAAAACTAAATTGTTTAAAAAAATGAAGTAGTTTAATGTGTATTGTATTAGAGTTAGAAAATTAGAAAGAGTTATTAATTTTGTTCTGTTACTTGTAGATAATTATTGTTTGAACTGATTGTTTGAAAAACAAGGGGCAGACATAATAAGATTTTTTCTTCTTTCTGCTACCTTTCATTTTATATTTTGTATTCGTATCATATATGGGATTTTTTTGTATTGTATTTTAAAATGAATAACTTTGTAAAAAAAAAAAAGTTAATGTCCATAAAACAACAGCTTGATAATGGAATGTGTTGCACGCACACTAAAAACATATAAACATAAAAACTTAACTAACGCTCCACTTCCGTTGAAGCCGTGCAAAGAACGCGACTTGCAGACTTTACGTCTGTCACGCTTCGTCTCTGCTACGACAGCAGGAGGCCACCGCCTGCTGCCCCAGTGCCTGCTGGGTAATCTGCTGATGAAAGGAAGAAGGACCCTGCGGTTGGACGTAAAGCCAAACAGGCTGGCTGTGATTGGCTGAGAGTCCGGTCCTGGTATTTATAGACGTCTCTCGTGAGAAGTCTGTAACCAGAGCCTGAAAACCTCCCGGTTATTCTGGTGTTGGCTCACACGCACAAACAGACGATGCAAGAGTCCAACCAGGAGCTCAGATCATCTCCAAGCAGAGCCTTTTAAACGTGCTGAAAAACTTCCTTTAGAACAGGGGTCTGCAACCTGCGGCTCTGGAGCCACAGCGGCTCTTTGGTCCCTCTGCAATGGCTTTTTCAAGCTTTGACCAAAAGTGACATAAAACTGAAGTTTGTTGGTTTTTTGATTTATTGATTATTATTAATTTATTGGTTATTTACTAACAACAATAAATTGCTAATTTAGCAGTTTCCAGGTCATTTCTTTTGCCAACATATAATAACAGTACATCTTGTTGACTACATCATGCTAGTTGTTTGTTAGCCACTTCGTTTAGCTCACTTCCAGTCATATGGGGTGATCTTTTACTCAAATCCACCAATTATTATAATTTTTTTTAATTACTTTTTTGGAAGGGGTGGCATATGATAAGTTGCTGAAATAAATATGTTGAGTCAACTTGATAATAAAAATTAAAGAAAAAAGTCAAATAAATGGAAGTATTTCTTTTCATTTAAAAATTAAATTACATATCCAACAAAATGGCCTAATTTTTAACTTTATGCTTTATTACTTCATAATAGGATACTTAATGAATTGTTTCCACAATTAAAAAGAAAACTCACATATGCCTGCACACTTGTGTTTGAATTTTTATAAAACTAGAAAAAACTACATTTTTAAAATATAAATCCAGTCTTTTCTTTTGCTCTAAAATATAAATATATCAATAAATATTAAAAATAAATATATATTTTTTCTTCATAATTCCACCTTCTGGCTGGAAACCCCCCTCCAAAAGGCTTGAAGTGGACCATGGGCCACCAGTTGATAATCACAGTTTTGCGGCTCCATAGACATTTTATTTAGTGAGCAAAGGGTCAGAAATGGCTCTTTTGACCATAAAGGTTGCAGAGCCCTGCTTTAGAAGAACTCTTCAGCTGTCAGTGCCACAACTTTCTCAGAGTCCCCACCCTCAAACAGAAAGCTGCCTCTCGTTCTGAACGTTCATGCCATCGAGAGCTTGACCTTCAGAAGAGACCTCAGCCCAGGTGACCACAACGTCTTTGTTCAGTGGACATGGAGACGTTTCAGTCGTGTTGCTTCATAAACACCTGCAATTTTATTTGAATTGGTCGGTGTTGGAGGGAGATCTAACATGAAATCATAAAGTCAGTTTATGTTTGTTTATTAAATTTGTTCATTTTTTTTTACAAAAAACACAATACAAAACAATCCCATAAATGATAACGTACAAAATATAAAAAAATGAAAGGTAGCAGAAAGAAGAAAAAAATCTTATTATATCTGCCCCTTTTTTCAAACAATCAGTTCAAACAATAATAATCTTCCAGTAACAGAACAAAATGAATAACTCTTTCTAATTTTCTAACTAATACAATACACATTACGCTACTTCATATATATATTTTTAACAATTTAGTTTTGATCATTTTCTTAAATGTAAACATTGACTTGGCATTTTTAACTTCATTCTCCAAACCATTCCATAATCTAATTCCCTGGATTGAGGTAGACGTCTGTCCCTTCAAACTAGTTCTGAATTTTGGTTTCTCTGTCCCCTTAAGATTATAACAACTTTGTCTTTTGACAAAATGCATTTGGCTATTTAAGGGTAATGCGTTATTCTGAGCCTATGGCTGCACAGAAGTCTGTGGGAGTCAGTCTCCCCACCATCACAGACATTTACACCTCCAGATGCAGAAAAAGAGCCACCTGCATCATGAAAGACCTCACTCACCCAGCACACTCACTCTTTGCACCACTCCCCTCGGGACGGAGGTTGAGGAGCATCAAATGTAGAACCACTATGTTTATGTTTATGTTTATTAAATTTGTTCATTTTTTTACAAAAGAAACACAATACAAGACAATCCCATTAATGATACGTACACAATGTAAAAAAATGAAAGGAAGCAGAAAGAAGAATAAATCTTATTATATCTGCCCCTTTTTTCAAACAATCAGATTAAACAATAATAATATTTCACCAGTAGTACAAAATGACTAACTCTTTCTAATTTTCTAATACTAATACGTAACTAATAATCGATACAAAACACATTAATAATATTTCACCAGTAGTACAAAATGACTAATTCTTTCTAATTTTCTAATACTAATACATAATTAAAAATTGATACAAAGCACATTAATAATCTTCCACCAGTAGTACAAAATGACTAACTCTTTCTAATTTTCTAATACTAATACATAACTAATAAATAATACAATACACATTATGCTAATTCATATATATTTTTTCAACAAATTCCTTTTGATCATTTTCTTAAATGTAAACAGTGACTTGGCATTTTTAACTACATTCTCCAAGCCATTCCATAATCTAATTCCCTGGATTGAGGTAGAACGTCCCTTCAAACTAGTTCTGAATTGTGGTTTTACAAACATCTCTGTCCCCTTAAGATTATAACAACTTTGTCTTTTAACAAAGTGCATTTGGATATTTAAAGGTAATTTGTTGTTCTGAGCCCTATACATAATTGATAAAATATTATAATCAACCAAATCATGGAACTTCAATAATTTCAGTTGATAAAATAATGTACTGGATGGATGACAGTAATGTTTTCTAGTGATAATTCTTACAGCTCTTTTCTGTAATACAAAAATAGGCTTTGTGATTGTTTTACACGCTTTCCCCCAAACATCAATACAATAGATTAAGTGTGGAACAATGATTGTGTTATACAACAAATACAGAGCTTTATCATTCAATAGGTCTCTGACCTTGTATAGTACTGCAATCGATTTAGCTATTTTTATTCTTACAGAATTTATGTGTTGTTTCCATGTCAGTTTGTCATCAATAATAACACCCAAAAACTTCACCTCACTCACTCTACAAATCTCAACACCCTCAATTTTGAGTGGAACATCAACAGTTTTCTTTTTATTACTGAATATCATGTAATTAGTTTTTTCTAGATTTAATGATAATTTATTGATTTTAAACCAAGTTTGTATTTTGGTAAATTCTGTCTTTATCAATTCCAACATTTGTTCTATATCTTCACCTAAACAGAAAAATGTGGTATCATCAGCAAAAAGTATACATTTAAGGAGTCCTGACACATTTACCAAGTCATTCACATATAAAATAAATAGCTTTGGTCCAAGCACAGAGCCCTGGGGAACTCCACATGTGATATTACAGAGGTCAGATCTTACATCATTTATTTGTACAAATTGTTTCCTATCTTTCAAATAGCTAGATACCCACTGTAATGCTGGTCCTCTAATACCATATTTGTTCAGTTTTTCAAGGAGAATGGTGTGATCAATAGTATCGAATGCTTTTTTTAAATCAACAAAAATACTGACACAGTATTGTTTTTGATCGACAGCAGTAGTTATTTGTTCCATTAATTCCATGAGAGCCATTGATGTAGAGTTTTTAGCTCTGAACCCATATTGACTATTGCTTAGAATATTTTGTTTGTCTATAAATTGATCTAGTCTGTTCACAAAAAGTTTTTCAAGAATTTTAGAAAACTGTGGTAACAAGGATATAGGTCTATAATTGTTGAACACACATTTATCACCATTTTTAAAAAGAGGAACTACCTTAGCTACTTTCATATTATCTGGAAATATTCCTGTTGAAAATGATAAGTTACATATATATGTAAACGGCTCAATAACATGGCTCATTATATCCTTTACAAACATCATATCCATGTCCACCCAGTCCTTTGATCTCTTGTCTGTAAGATTTTTTACTACTTTCATTATTTCCTCTTCGTTAGTTCCATTTAGAAAAATACTGCTTGTACAGCCTGTAATTGTGTGGCTCACATTATTATTTACTTTTGGTATTTTAGCTGCAAGGCTTGATCCAACATTCACAAAATACTGATTAAATCCATTGACAATTTCATTTTCATCATAAACTTCATCTTTTTCTTTTACAAAATATTTTGAAATACTAGTTTTTGCTTTATGATTCTTCATAACACTATTCATTACTCGCCATGTTGCTTTCATATCACCATTACTTTTATCTAATAATTTACTATAATATTCTTTCTTATGTTTCCTTATAATCCCTACTAATTTATTTTTATACTTTTTATATTTTTCTTCAGCGTTTTGACTTCGCAATTTCAAGAAACACGAATACAAATAATTCTTTTTTTTACAAGCATTTCTCAACCCTTTTGTCATCCATGGTTGGTCAACAATTTTTCTCTTTGTGTAATTTGTTTGTACACAATTTTTTTCATACAGAGTTTCCAAGATATTCATAAACTCATCATATGATCTGTTCACATCATCAACATACACTTTATTCCAGTCTTGTTTATCTAGATCCTCTTTTAATTTTTCCATAACTTTTTTTGATGTGTTTATGATCTTTTTCTTTGCGTTAACTTCTTTTGTGATACTTTGATCATTTTTATAGATTGTGAAAACTGGTAAATGATCACTTAAGTCGGTCGTTAAGATACCACCTATCACCTCTCCGTCTGTTATATTTGTGAAAATATTATCAATTATTGTGGCACTATGAGTTGTAATTCTTGTTGGCTTGGATATCAATGGATACATATTTAAACTGTACATTGAATTTATAAATGTACTGATGTTATTTGAATCTGTTTTATTTCCCATATCAATGTTAAAGTCTCCACACAGAAAAACTTTTTTATTAAAACTCTTCTCCAATAGCTCCAGGATTTTATCAGTGAATATTTCTATATTTGATCCTGGTGATCTATATACACAACTTATTATTATGTTTTTATCATTTTTGTTTATTATTTCTATTGTTATCATTTCCATAAGATTATCAACTATTATTGACATTTCATTATTTAGTTTACATTTTAATTCATTTTTAACATATAAAGCGACACCACCGCCTCTCTTATTATTTCTGTTCATGTGAAATAATTCATACCCTTCAATGTGAATATTACTTGTGTTATCGTCATTGAGCCATGTCTCTGACAGTGCTATTATCGTAAAAGTTCTATTTAACTGTTTTAAGTAATCTGTTATGTTGGATATATTTGCATTTATACTTCTGCTGTTAATGTGAATAATAGAGAGAACTCCATTTGTTATATTGATGTCATTAAATTGCTCTTCATTGTAGTATTCGCTATCTTTTATTACTGGAAAAAAGTTAGCATCAATAACATCATTAACATTATATATTTTAGGTTCTGAGTCTTCGTATGTTGTCATGTTTTAATGTATTTGATGTATTTGTTCATTTCAGTTGTTTCATTGATTTGTACTTTGTCCTCCTCTGTGCTCCTCTAGATCCTTCAGTTCTTTTATCATTTTAGGGTTAGCCCCTACATGTGTTTTGATAAAGATGTTTCCATTTCTTGTCCATGTTGATGCTATTTTGTCCATGCTATTTTGTCCATTTTGTCCACTAGACTGAGAAACAGCTTCTACCCTGAGGCTGTCAGACTCATGAATAAATAAATAATAAGAATAAACACTGCAAAATGTCACATCATACTGATACTGTACTGATCTGTTTCTTGTTGCTGCGTTCATCTGTGACCATCTGCTCATGTTCGTGCTGCTGTTTATAATGATGTTTTTCTACTACATTAGGGCTTAGTGTATTACTAGCTGATGTGATGTCTCTCTTAGTTAATCCTAGATGTTATTATTGTATTTCTCTTGCATTTGTTGTTGGATGTAACTGGGACCCTGTGTACATAATCTCGTTTTCAACACATGTACTACATGCGGTGCAAATGACAATAAATTCTCTCTGACTCTGACTCTGACTCTCTATACATAACTGATAAAATATTATAATCTACCAAATCATGGAACTTCAATAACTTCAGTTGATAAAATAATGTACTAGATCAGGGGTGTCAAACATACGGCCCGCGGGCCTGAACTGGCCCACCAGGGGGTTTAGTCGTCCCGAGGATACATCTGAATTATAAAAAAAAAGAATAAAAGTTATTTTCTTAAAAATCTGCAGTTCCTATGTTGTCCGCTAGAGGTGCTGTGTTTTAGTCAGTTCCTATGTTGTCCTACTCAAACACTGTAGCCGTGTTTCCATCAAGGTTTCTTGATAATAATAATAATAATAATAATAATAATAATAATAATAATAATAATAATAATAATAATTACTAACATTACTATTTTATGCTTATGTTTATTAAATGTTTCAGTGTTTTAGTGTTTAAATGTTTACTGTTGCACCGAGGGACTGAGAGAAACGCAATTTCAATCCTGTGTATGTCCTGTACATATTGCAGTTTTGACAATAAAGTTGACTTTGACGTTGACTTTGACTTGATACGCATTTTGAAGTATCGCATCAGAAAAGGTGAATGGAAACGGCACGATTCGAATTAACTTCCTCTAATTCGCAAAAAAGTTGATACGCTCGCTTGAGGTGGTTTTTGGGTTTTTCGAAACAGAGCTGATGCACAAAACGACAGATGGAAACAGATTTGCCGACTCAGTTCTGACGTAGCGAACATTCACGTCATGTGACTGATCAGCTGTTTCCGCTGTAACATCGCTAAAACTAGTTGGCATGACAGAATAAATACAACTTGCCCGATAGCAACACATTCCTGAAATATTCTCTCCATTTTGCCGAGATGTGTGGTTCGGTTCCTGTTTTCAACCTGCTACTTCCTGTTTACTGTAGACGTGCGTAACGCTGACGTAATGCCGCTTTGTGTGGCCTGGTGGATTCGCTTCAAGCCAGTTGAAGGAAACACTTCTGATTCGCATAAATTTTTATTTACATTTTAGCGAATTTTCAAAAATTCGCTCAAAATTCGAATTGAAAATAGATGGAAACACGGCTAATGTCTCTAGGACCCAGAGGCGCTGTGTTTTAGTCAGTTCAATCGCTTTACAAAGTCAAAGTCAAAGTCAAAGTCAACTTTATTGTCAGATCTGCAATATGTACAGTGCAGGACATACACAGGACCGAAATTGCGTTTCTCTCAGTCCCTCGGTGCAACAGTAAACATCTAAACATTGAAACACTGAAACATATAATAATAGACATAAGCATAAAAATAGTAAAACTAACACTGTCCTGAGTTTTTTTTTTTTTTTTTTTTTTTTTGCATAGTGGTATAAAAAAAGAGTATAAAAAGTATAACTAAAATAAACTAAAGGTTTCTAGCATTGACATTTGCAAAGTGGCAAAGCAGCGTATGAGTCAATGTACACAGTATATGTATGAGGTAGTAGTTGATGTTGTTGTAGAGGCAAAAAGTGGCATATGCAGTAAGGCACATTGGGCATCCCTAAATAAGACCGTTCAGAGCACACTGTATATGTACCAGCAGTGGTGTAGATATTAGAGTAGTGTAAATAAATGTAAACAGTAGTAATTACATGTAAGCAGTAGTAATAAAAGTAAACAGTATTAATAAATGTAAACAGAGAATGTAAACAGTATTATGATTATAGGCAGTGATGTAATACAGACATTAGTGCAAGTATGAGAAGTAGTGCAAACTGTATGAGCACATGACCGAGAGTTTAGTGAAAACCCGTTTGGTGACACAGAGTCTAGTGTTAAAAACTTTGTGTTGAGTGATAGTATGTGAGAAAGTTTTAGTGTTAAGGCAGTTCAAATGGGAGGGGAGGCAGAGCAGGCAGAGTGTTTAGCATTCTGACTGCCTGATGAACAGAGCTGTCTCTCAGTCTGCTGGTTCGAGCCTGGAGACTCCTCAGTCTCCTTCCTGATGGCAGCAGTCTGAAGCAGCTGTGTAGTGGGTGTGTGGGATCACCTGCCATGCGGTGGGCTTTCCGAGTGAGGCGTTTGCTGTGTAAGTCCTGCAGTGAGGGCAAGGAGGTGCCCACGATCTTCTCAGCTGCTCTCACAATGCGCTGGAGGCTCTTGCGGCAGGATGCAGTACATGCACCAAACCACACAGTGATGCAGCTGGTCAGGACACTTTCTATGGCACCTCTGTAGAAGGTGCTCATGATGGGGGTTGAAGCTCCAGCCCTTTTCAGCTTGCGGAGAAAGTAGAGACGCTGGTGAGCCTTCTTTGCCAGTGCTGCAGTGTTCCTGCTCCAGGACAGGTCCTTTGAGACGTGCACTCCCAGGAACTTGGTGCTGTCCACTCTCTCCACTGCGGTGCTGTTGATGGTCAGAGGAGGATGTTGGGCATCCCTCTTCCTGAAGTCCACAACAATCTCCTTTGTCTTCTCCACGTTGAGAGTGAGATTGTTGTGTCCGCACCACAAGGCCAGGCGGCTCACCTCGTTCCTGTAGTCCGTCTCATCGTTGTTGCTGATGAGACCTACCACTGTTGTGTCATCCGCAAACTTGATGAAGTGGTTGGAGCTGTACGATGGTGTGCAGTCATGTGTTAGCAGGGTGAATAGAAGGGGGCTCAGCACACATCCTTGTGGGGCCCCTGTGTTCAATGTGATGGTGCTAGATGTGTTACTCCCGATCCGTACTGTCTGTGGTCTCCCGGTCAGGAAGTCTAGCAGCCAGTTACACATTGAGGTGTTCAGCCCCAGACTGTCCAGTTTATGGATGAGCTGTTGGGGGATGATGGTGTTAAATGCCGAGCTGAAGTCGATGAACAACATTCTAACATAGGAGTCCTTCGTGTCCAGATGTGTGAGAGCTGTGTGAAGGGCAGAGGAGATGGCATCGTCGGTTGAGCGATTAGGTCGGTATGCAAATTGGAAGGGATCCAGGGAGTCAGGGAGGACAGATGTGATGATTACCCGTGTTTATATATGATATCTATGGCTTTACCCACTTTTTGTCTTGGAACAGGCAGTCGGGCACCCTCATCTGTGCAACAATGTCCTTGTCAAAAAAGAGAAAAGTGGACACAGAGTGTCGGATTTTTCAAGAAAAATGGACTTCTGACGTGTTGAGTTTGAAAACCTGTTGTTAAAAACAGCTGCCAAGTGTGCGGCCTCAATTTATGTGTTCAGAATTGCTTCCTAGATGTGGAAATTAGATTTTAAATTAATTCATTTCTAAATTTTGATGTATTTTTAACATGCAGGGAAGTGTTTAAGTTCCACAAAACTGTTTGTTGACTAAATATTTTAAAACATTGTGCAATCACTGTCTGTGATCAGTTTTTTAAATGTGTTTTGAGTAATAATAATAATAATAATAAATTCAATTTATACCACACTTTTCATTAATAAAAATCTCAAAGTGCTAAGTCTTAAATAAATGTTAAACTGAGTAAAAGTGTAAAAGGACAATTAATTTAATGTAAAGTTTTTTATAATGTATTATAAAAATCAATATAAGTGGACTTACTGTTCGTTCTATGTAATTTTGGAATGAGTTTACTGGTCTGGGCCACTTGAGATCAGATTAAGCTGAATGCGGCCCCCAGATCAAAATGAGTTTGACACCCCTGTACTTGATGGATGACAGTAATGTTTTCTAGTGATAATTCTTACAGCTCTTTTCTGTAATACAAAAATAGGCTTTGTGATTGTTTTACACACTTTCCCCCAAACATCAATAGAATAGATTAAGTGTGGAACAATGATTGTGTTATACAACAAAGTTTTCCAGGTTTGACCAAACCAGCTGAAACTTTGTTCCCTCTCATCCTAACATGATCTTTGTTTAACACTCCGGCATAAAGAGGCGGTGGGGTTGATTCTTTCCTTCGAGGGACTCGAGGGTTTAATTATATCTAACATTTCCAGGACCCAGATTACTCACACAGTCCACAGCGGGTCCCTCCTTCGAACACGAAGCCATTTGGCACGGCGCCGAATCGACGCAGCGCCGACAGCTTCCAGCTGCCGACGACGACAGGAGGGAGGCCCCGGGTGAGGACCAGCAGGTTGTTGCACAGGTGGAGGGAGGCGGGGCCACTTTCCAGTTTGGTGCCTGGTTCGACGTCGACGCTGAACCTGTGGACTGAACGGGGAGAAGAGGAGACGGGGACGGATTAAAAAGTTTGAAAAGATGAAATGGAGAGTGCTCCTGTAACAACTCACCTGGAGAGTGATTAATCATCAAGAACAGGTGGAGGTGGAGCACAACAACAGAAGCAGACGCTCTGGGCGTGTCCCGTAAACCAACACATGGATGTGTGGCTGATGAGCCCGTTGTCTGGCTCTGCTGCTCTTAACTAGTCACTACTCAGTTTGGGCAGATCGTCTGTCTGCACGCCTGAAGTTTGAGTTTTGATCAAACAAGTTTCAAGCATCATTCAAAGCTGGGTCTCACTCAGCAAACTGAACTTCAGGTGTACATCGCGATCATTGCTCGTGGAATTGAATTACTAACGTTTAATTTAAACTGGAGAAGTTTATCTAGTGTCTTGTTATTCCACAACTTCTGGTTCTGACATCTACTCACATGAGACCGTCTCAGAACGTTTCCATTCATGGTTTCACGACGGGGAACGAGTTATTAAATGGAGTTTAGTGTCTGTAGACGTCTAAAGACCCATCTCTTCTGTGAAACCCGTCAGGCTTTAACAAACATGTGTAGCCCGGTTTGTGCTATATAGTACAAACTAAGTTTATAGTAATATTATTTAAGTTTAAAAACAATGGCCCTCATGCACGAAAATGTTCGTATTTTTATCCTAAATTTCTCCTACTTTTGTTCGTACGAAGCGTTCGTACGAACATGCCACGTCAGATTCAACAAAGTCTTCTATCCTGAGGAAACGTGTGTAAATGGCTGCGTAAATTTAATGAATCCCACCTGTTCTAAACAGCTGCGCGTGCACGCGGGAAGGTAATTTACATAATTCCCACCCCTCAAAACACCATATAAGGCCACGTTTCCTGCCTTCTGACAGCAGGAAGTGTCCATTCATTCAAACTCAAGAAGTAAAAGGAGGAACTTCACGCGTTCGGAGATCTGCTCTCAGTCGCGCTGTGGCTACCCCCCCACCCCCCCGCAAGTGTCGGATGGTCAAATATCTTTAATTTTAGTGTACTGTGTTACATTATAGTTTCACTTATTCAGAAGAGCCGTGGCGCACCGCTACCCCCCACCCCCCCGCAAGTGTCGGATGTGTTTTTGAACAGAAGCATTTTAAAATGTCTCGAAACTACAGTTAACTTCATATTAATATTGTAGTGCATATGTCGTGTGTCCCGTGGGTCGTACAGTATCAGAAATCAAGAATAAATGGTTTGATCTGAAAATGGCTTCAAACAAACGTCTCGCCGCAGCACGGACAGGAGGTGGTCAGGAGATGATGGACAATAAATGCCACGCTGCAAGACGCGTGCCAACATGTTTTGCAGCACAAATGATGCGCGCACCTCCTGGTCAGCGCGCAACCACATTCTGCAGGTTATATTTCGAATCAGATATAATAATCAATTGCTCCGATGGTGTTTGGCACAAGATCAGTCTTAATTCGTACTTGTTCTGCGGCGGTGTATGGGGATTTTATGTACCTGGGTGTTAATATGAGGAGCGGCTTTGATGACCAAGGGGAGCGCACGACTCACTGAAGCCTGCGCGACACACCAGACAAATTAAACTTAAAATTATAATTCTAATTCAAACAGAATAACCTATTGTCAAGAATAATTATGGTGCGTGATTTTTTTAAACCCAAAATATTTTCTAAATAACGAAATATGAAGTTATTCGTGGAGAAATTCCGTCTGGATGACAGCAGACTGACGCTCCTAAAATATACGACAGGTCCGGACCACTCGTAAATTTTGTTCGTATCTGAATAAATTCGTAGGATACGAAAACATTGTTGGATGCCACAAATGATCCTAAATCACTCGTACGCACAGTTTAAGAACAAATCTGTGCGTACGAACGGTTCGTGAATGAGGGCCAATGTCTAAGTGATAAAAGTGGAATAAATATGAAAGATAAAAAACTCCTTTGTCATTTAGAAATGTATCCTTTTCAAAACAGTTCATATTTAGTCAAGAAAGTCTAGTTTAGGTACCTTTGTATGCTGAAACAGATACAGTAGTTGTCATTTTTACTACGTTCCTTGAACATTACATAAACGTTTGTTTAAGGGGTGCAAGTCACATCCTACTCTTTGAGTTGTGCTAAGTGTCAATCTTGTTCATTTTTATTTTGTGTTGAATTAAGCATTTTATTTTGCCCAGTCAGATGGGAGTGGGCAGGATTAATGGTACGCTGCATGAAACGTGGGTCTGTGTGAAAACCAGACGAGTGCAGAGCGACGCAGACGTGGGACAATAACAGAGTAAAGCTGTCCATTACAACGGTTAATGCAGAGTTACCAACTGTAAGGGACTTTAAGAAGCATATGAAAGGTAAATACTTTTGTTTTATGCTGTTTCAGAATGATGCAGGGTGTAGATGAAAACCATGCTAAGTGCAACTAGCATTTTAGCATGCTAGTGCAGTAGCAGCTAGTTAAATGAAGTAACAGCTCAGGTTATTGTATACTGAAATGTAAATGCTAACATTAATGGCTGTTTAAGCTCTTAATGGCTCCATATGAGAAGCCAGTGTTCTTTAATAAGGAATATACAGGTTGTCCCTAACTTACGACGTCATCAACATACGACGTTCCGGACTTACGAGCGGACTAACGAACAGTAAAGTTGTACAGAAAATACAGCACTGGTATGTGTTTTCAGATGAAAGTGTGTTAGCTAACAGTTTGTAAACAACGTTCTGTGCATGTTTATGAACCAGTATGTACGTTTGTGTTGAAAAACGGGTGTTCGGCGCAGCGCTAGCATACATTTTCCGACTTACGACCAAAAATCCGGACTTACAAGCGACACGTGTTTCGGGTTCCGACTTACGAATGTTCGTCTTACGAGCGACTCGCAGGAACGGAACTTGCTCGTAAGTCGGGGACAACCTGTATAGGATTGAGAGCTGTTAATGTGTACATGGACCAGGAGCTAATCTTTGGAGCTGCTGGATGAGTTAGAAGTTCCCCATTCAGCCGTTGGATTCCCATCGGTGAGGTTACTGCAAGGCAGGACCTCAGTGTTCGTGTGACATCATCTGCCTATTTATGTCACTCAGTGCAACATTAAAGGGATCTCCACATCTACCTTTTCTTGATCCAATCTCTAACTTTGGAGGTTTTGTGAGTACACAACCAAACCAATGCACGTGCTTTAGACATACCAAGAGAGATTCCAGCTTCATGCTGCCTTCTGTTCGCAACGCAGAGGCTAACCTGATCAAAACATTATTTCACGTGGTTCCCAACACAGGTCCTTGAGGAACACCATCCTGCAGGTTTTAGTTGTTTTCTTGCTCCAACACACCTGATTCTGTGATTTGCTTCATCGTGTTCTGCAGATAATCACCCATTCATTCAAATCCGATGTGTCAAAGCAGGGAAACAACTAAAACATGCAGGATGGCGTTCCTCAAGGACCGTGGTTGGGAACCGTTGGAACAGCAGGGTTGTAATAATAATAATAATAATGAATTCCATTTATAATGCACTTTTCATTAATAAAAATCTCAAAGTGCTAAGAGGTTGTGACATCGCCTATATTACTACAGCACTGACCTTCACCCAGGCTGTAGCGGAGGCGGGTATCCCAGGCCAGCATGGCGTCTCGGCTGCTGAAGCCCAGGACCAGCGAGTGTGCCAGGCAAAGGATGGAGAGGGTGTAGGAGACGCCGTCATACCCCGGGCCCGGCTCCACGCCGCAGATCCCCTGAACGGAGCGGATTACACGCACATTCAAATAAAAACACCCTCATTTATAAGATGGGTTTTTCCAGCAATGCAGGTAAAACATAACTTTCTGTTTTATGGTTTATTCAAAGTGAGCTCTGATGAATCTGAAAAAATAATCGGACATTATGACGAGCGCTTATTTTCCCACCACTTGGTGTCAAAATAAAATGCAAGACCGGAGAAATTACTGAACGCTGGATGACTGCTAAATAAGCTGGAACTGAGCTGTTACAGCTAAAACAAGCAGAACACTAGCTAAACGCTAACAGTAGAAAAGAGGTAGGTAGAAGCTAAGAGAAGCAAAAGACTAGCTAAAGGTTTACAGTAGCAGAATGGTAGCTAAAAGCAGCAAAAGAAGACTAAAATAGAACATTTGCTGGAGTAGATTTTAAAGGGGACAATATTTAAGAGATCTCTGAGTTTTTCCATTTATAAAAATAAATGTTTTGAAAGGTGTAAAAGTTAAAAGGACCAAAAGTCATAGCACCCGTCTCCTGAACGAGCCGCACGTTTTGATACACAAAACGCTAAAACAGCACAATGCATGCAGAAGTTTTCAAACTGAAAGAAAATATACAGAAATAAAATATATTTACATTCTTTTTCTCAAGCAAACAAAAAAGCTCTTGAAACACTTGAACAAAACATTTTATACATACTTGTATAAATAATTATCTGTCCTAGAGTTATGTGTACGGCATATTTTGTATTTATTAAAAACGTTACTAGAACCTCCTTCTTCCAGCTGTGTAATATCACTAAAATTAGAAACATCTAAACATGATGCAGAAAAACTGGTTCATGCATTTGTCACGTCTAGACTGGACTATTATACAGGTGGTCCCCGACTTACGAGCGCCCTGACCTACGAGCGTTCGACTTTACGAGATTATCATAATTAATAAAAATATGAAATAAAAAAAAAAAAAAATTTTTTTTTTTTTTTGGGGGGGGTTTAAATGTTCTTAATTTCATGTGTACAGCACTTTGTTGCAGCTGTGAATGTTTTAAATGGCTTTATAAATACGTAAAGTATCATTATTATCATTTTTTAAAATAATTTCGTGCTTTTTTGAACAACTTCCTGCGGGAACCAGGAACCGGAAATACCGCCTCCGCCATTTTACATTCATTAGTTCCAGTCTCGGCACTCGGCAGTCGGCTTTTGGAGGACTGTTTCTCCCATAAGAGGATGCCTCATACGGATAAATTAACTGGAAACACTCCCTGAACTCTGTGAATGTCTCAGGACTGGAGCAGCAGCCGCGATCGCTCCGCCGATCGCTCCCACAGCGCCGCGCGAGACCAGCAGCTCATGGTATGAGCTAAGGCTAACATGCTAAAGCGGACCCCACCAGAGCTGTAGCTTCACAGCCGGCTTTGTGCGATCAGAGGTCCCTGGAGCTCGCCTCGATGTCGGACTGGAAGCCGAAGACATCGGGGGACAACGAGCTAACTTGGAATAACAAAGCCGACAGCATTTTTGGAGATGCAGATAAACCGGACTGCCCGGAGCTGCGGATTCGGGGGGGCTAATGCTAACAGATGCAGCTGAAGGCGGCGCAAGCAGACGGCTTTCGGTAAGTTATTAAAACTTTTTCTGTATGAAGTTAGGATACTAACAGTCCTTTCTGTCTGGACTAGACAGTTGCACTGCACTTTGACTGCACATAGAGCGCGCGGAGGGGGGGGCGAGAGACGACGTGTCTGTCGTGTGAAAACAAAAGGCAGAGAAAAGCACTGTTGTACAGAAAAAACTGTACAGGTATGTGTTTATAGATGAATGTGTGGTGTAATGTGCTAGCTAACTGCTTGTAAATAAAGTGTTGTGCATGTTTAAGGATCAGTATGTACGCTTGTTCAGTCTCATGTTGATAAACGGGTGTGCGCCGCAGCGCTAGCGTCTTTTTTCTATTTGCGAGCAAAGTTCCGGTTTTACGAGATAGCCACTGCGGGCTGTTCCGAGGTACGAATTTTCGGTTTACGAGCAACTCATAAGTACGGAACTCGCTCGTAAGTCGGGGACTACCTGTATATATATATATATATATATACACTCACAGGCCGCTGACCAGCAGTTAGCGTTGATGCTAACTTAACACTGAAAACACCATGAACAAGCTAATACAATTAGCATTGAATAGATCACTGGAAACGAATCAAGCGTTTCAAAGTTGTTACTAAAGACAGTCGTGCGTCAGCGATTTATAGACACATATTCTTCATGATTCAGATTTTTTTTTCTTTCTAAATAATGATTTTACTAGTTGAAGCTACTATTTTTACCAGGGCAATGATAGATTTCCCCTCTCTCCCCGACACTTAGCTTGTCACTGTGGTCAAAAATAAACTGACATTGTTCAAAGGCCTACAGGTAAGATGTTGATTGTTTATGACCTTTACACAGAACCCCACATAAAAAGAAACTCAAGTACATGTAGTTCTTTAATGGTTACTCCATGAAAATGTGGTGAACATGACAGCCTCAGTTTCTTGGCTGAGTTCCCTTCTTGGCTCATGTATTAACAGCAACAACCCTCAACAAACCTTCTGCTTTCTAAGATTGGTACAGTTAAAGGAAGTGGATGAGACAGTATTTTTGTTTTTAAACGCTAAACCAAAATACACCATGCACGATAAATCATAATTTTTAAACCAGTGCTTCTAAACTCCCACAGGTTTTGGTCCTGCTGCTGAGGACTTGTTCAGTGGACATGAAGCTCGCTTCAAATGCATTTTTCTAATTAAGGATTTCTCTAACAGAATGCACATGGAGTTCCCGAGCCCCTTTTGTTCATCTG
>JBBPBX010005433.1:0-54737 GCA_038048925.1 Garcialebias charrua
TATATATATATAGTACATCCATATATTTATTCTTTATGTATAAATATGTATGTTTATATAGGCTAAACATATTTATATAACCGATAGCTTACACGATCATAAGCAATCCTCTCCAATCTTAAATTGTCAACACGAGCCATGTCTTCTCTGCTGAGGTCGTCTGAAGATGAGCGCCCACGGCGACCTCTGCTTCGTCTTCAAAAAAGGCGTTCAATACAGGATCAACTGGACTTTATTTGTTGCAGAAAACGTTTCGACTTCTGTCCAGAAGTCTTTTTCAATCGAAACGTTTTCTGCAACAAATAAAGTCCAGTTGATCCTGTATTGAACGCCTTTTTTGATTTCATCATGTCCTGGACGACTGAGAATCTTCACCAGCATTCTGCTTCGTCTTCCACGCGACCTGACTAAGGTTCCCCGCAAGCGGCTTTCTCTTCTTCGGACCGTAGAAGTCCCTCTGGGTGTAAATTCCTCGTCGGAGCCCATCGACAATGTTTCAAAACTCTAGATGCATAACACAGATAAAATGTCACACACTGCAGCAAAGTAAGAGCTACACATAACTTATTGAAAAGGTTATACATAATTTATGCTACTTTATTACAAATACGCAAAGATTTGAGAAGCAAATAGTTCATTCTTACCGGTGACTGCGCCATTGCAACTGTGTTTACTAGCATGCGCGTTCACGAGACAGGCCATGCTGTGGAGGAGGAGCTAAGGAGGCGGAGTTGCAGGTCAGCCGAGAGCAAGGGGGAGGAGGGAGAAAGGTGTCTTTGTTCAAAATTTTCTAAGTCCCAGCGTTCTCCAGAAATCGCATAGTGCACCTTTAAGCACTTTGATAACAGTTTCTGTTTTAAATGTGCTCTACAAATAAATTAACTTGACTTGGCCCAAATAAAGTTGCCACCCCAAAAAAAGTTCACACACTAATAATTTGTTGGACCGTCGTCTATAGCTTTGATTACGGCATGCATTTGCTGTGGCATTGTTTCAGTAAGCTGCTGCAATGTCACAAGATCTATTTCCATCCAGTGTTGCATTCATTTTTCACCCAAGATCTTGCATTGATGACTAGACACTAGGCATGATGGGTGCATCACTTCACCTGCCTCTCTTCTTACCCTGATGCACCCATCACTCTGGAACAGGGTCAGTCTGGACTCATCAGACCACATGACCTTCTTCCATTGCTACAGAGTCCGATCTTTATACTCCCTAGCAAATTGAACTCAGCGTAGAGTTCTAATTTGTGAACTCTAGCCTCACTGATTAGTACACAGCTGTTCAGTCTCAATCCCTTGAGTTCCCTTCACATTGTGCATGTTGAAATGTTCTTACTTTCATTATAAAACATAGCCCTGAGTGCTACTGTTGTTTTTCTTCCATTTGATTTCTTTTTTCTTTTTTTTTCCATTTATAGATGGCCTCCCTTCACACCTTTTAGCCATCCTCTCACTCCAATATTTTTTTTTTAAGAGAGAAAGAAAGAAAAGAGAAAGTAAGGCAACAAATCAACAATTATCAACCAAAAGAGCACAAGGCAAACACACCCAACCTCCGTCCACAATCCTGCAAAGCACATGACAGAACACAACAATGGAACATACATGCATAAAGACTAATAATATTCATGAGCTTGCAGTAGAATTCTATAAATACACATACCCATATCTACAACTATATATATACAGTAGTATACATACATATACTTTTATATTCATTTATATATATACCCATCTACATATCTACAGATATATATATACAGTAGTATACATACATATACTTTTATATTCATTTATATACCCATCTACATATCTGCATATATATATATATATATATATACATCCCTGCATCCATTTGTGTGTGGTTGTGAGCATGCATAAGTGTATAAGGTTCCTCCAATAGAACATTTAGTAGCGACTGTGAAGCATCAGAGATCCGTCCCCCCAAAGCCCGAGGCAGACGAAGGAGCGATCAAAGCCCAAGACCCCAGGAAGGACCCCGAGCCCAGAGTCCCCAGGACTGCCCGAACAGGACGAGCCACTAGCCCACTCCCCAGATCCTACCAAGGGGAAGAACTGGACGAACCCCTACCAGCGACCACATACAATGACCCCCCGGTGTCGCCCGCGACAAATTCACAGGCCCCCGCCGGAGCCCGCCGCGCCGACGTAGCCCCAGGGCCGGTCACCGAGGCTCGGGCACCGGGGACGCCCACCCCTCGGGCCCAGACCCGACCGGACCAGAGGGCACGAGCCCCACCAGGCAGCCACCAGGCCGAGCCGACAAACGCCCAAGCGCCCAACCCCAGATAGTGAGGGCCCCAAGCACGCCCGCAGGCAAGGGAACACCTACCAGGGGGGGCCATGTGGCAGGAGCGCGACACTAAGTAGCCTCGGAAGTATCAGAGAGGGGGCAGTCCAAAACCCAGCCTGACACTTAAACATTCATACACAGATATACTCATTCAGACCCACCCTCATCCTCACCCTCAGTCACACAAGACAAACAATAACGACATGTTCCATTCAAAATCCCGATGCACACTCTATACCCCCTAGGTCCAAGACATGTACCTGCTCTCTGCATGGGGCAGCCCACATCCAAACCCAGGAAGTAGGCCCATTCATTCTGGGGTGGAGAGTAGCAGATATCCAAGATCCGGCCCATCCCGGATCTTCTTCCATTTGATTTCACCAAACATTAAAGTGATTGCCAATCACGAGGCCACATTTCTTCCTCGAAGACGATGGGTCCCCACTATCCTTCCAGTTTTTAATAATGCGTTGGACAGTTCTTATCCCAGTTTTAGTAGTTTCTTCAATCTTCTTAGATGTTTTCTCTGCTTGATGTATGCCAATGATTTGACCCTTCTCAAACAGATTGACATCTTTTTCATGACCACGCGATGTGTCAGCATGGTTGTTTAAGAAATGAGAAACAACTCATTGCACCAGTTGGGGTTAAATAACTTGTTGCCAGCTGAAAGATAATCGCCCATGCAGTTATTATCCAATAGGAGGCTCGTACCTATTTACTTAGTTCAATCCAGGTGGCAACTTTTTTTGGGCCAGGCTGTGTATTTTCCAGATGTGTAAGCTGCTTATGTGAAAGCCATTAATGCACCCCTACACCATCAGAGATTCAGGCTTTAGAGTCTGATATCTGTTCAGGTGGTTCTCTGCTTCTTTAATATGAAGGTTTTAGAGTCTGAGGTTTCCAAAAAGAATTTCAGTTTTCAATTGGTCTGAACACTGAGCAGTCTTTCATCTTTTCTCCGTCCATTTTCAATGAGCTTTGGCCCAGTGAAGATTTCTGAGTCCATGCAGGGAATTCTGTAACACAATCAGACCTTAAAAAAAAAAAGATTAATGGTATCCAGTTGACTTTCAGCCTTTATCCTTTGAGCTTAGAGATTCTCCAGACTGAACTCTTTTGACAATATAAACTGTAGAAGATGATCAAGTATTCAAAGTCTTTCCCATATTCCACCGAGGAATATTAGTCTGAAACTGTTCCACAATTTTTAGATGGAGATTTTCTAATGCTGATGAACATCTGCCCCTAAACTTCTGAGACCTTCTGCCTCTCTAAAATGCTATTTTTTATAACGGTCCTCCTGTTGATCTGTTGATGGTTAACCTAATTTGTTGCAAAATGCTTCTCCAAGCGTTTCTTTTCTGTAGCACTTTTACAGCCTTTTGTTGTCCCAGTCTCGTTTTTTTACATTTATTTCTAACTTCAAATGCTAAATTACCTATTGATTTCCATAATATTACAATTATACCATTAAATCATTTAAATCTTTGATCTGCAATTCATTGCATTCTGTTTTTGTTTACATTTTCCACAGCACCCAAACTTTTAAAAAGTTGTTTGTGTCACTTCCCATGTGTTTATTGCAGTCAGTACCTTCGTGGAGAGGTTTGATAATTTACTTAAAATAAATTTAAATCAAGGTTTGTTATGTCATTTATCTTCTGCCCCCTCTGTGTGTGACCATTTAATGTACGTATACAGACTCTGACTCATTGAAATTTTAACATTTTCTGATGCTGTGTGAAGAACGGGCATACCAGCGTTACCATGGTAATCAAAGTCCAAGCATCTCAGTATCCCAGTCTTTTCACAGATGGCTCACGGCGATCTGAGGGATTAACTTCAGAGGATCCGTTTTTTTTTATGTTAATGGAGAAATTGAGATATTAACACAAAAGGAGTCGTCCTGTTGGATGTGAAAAGGGGAGGAACACCTGATAATACATGAACTAAATCAAACATTGTTTGCGGACGACACAACAGTGGTAGGTCTCATCAGCAACAACGATGAGACGGACTACAGGAACGAGGTGAGCCGCCTGGCCTTGTGGTGCGGACACAACAATCTCACTCTCAACGTGGAGAAGACAAAGGAGATTGTTGTGGACTTCAGGAAGAGGGATGCCCAACATCCCCCTCTGACCATCAACAGCACCGCAGTGGAGAGAGTAGACAGCACCAAGTTCCTGGGAGTGCACGTCTCAAAGGACCTGTCCTGGAGCAGGAACACTGCAGCACTGGCCAAGAAGGCTCACCAGCGTCTCTACTTTCTCCGCAAGCTGAAAAGGGCTGGAGCTTCAACCCCCATCATGAGCACCTTCTACAGAGGTGCCATAGAAAGTGTCCTGACCAGCTGCATCACTGTGTGGTTTGGTGCATGTACTGCATCATGCCGCAAGAGCCTCCAGCGCATTGTGAGAGCAGCTGAGAAGATCGTGGGCACCTCCTTGCCCTCACTGCAGGACTTACACAGCAAACGCCTCAATCGGAAAGCCCACCGCATGGCAGGTGATCCCACACACCCACTACACAGCTGCTTCAGACTGCTGCCATCAGGGAGGAGACTGAGGAGTCTCCAGGCTCGAACCAGCAGACTGAGAGACAGCTCTGTTCATCAGGCAGTCAGAATGCTAAACACTCTGCCTGCTCTGCCTCCCCTCCCATTTGAACTGCCTTAACACTAAAACTTTCTCACATATTATCACTCAACACAAAGTTTTTAACACTAGACTCTGTGTCATCAAACGGGTTATCACTAAACTCTCGGTCATGTGCTCATACAGTTTGCACTACTTCTCATACTTGCACTAATGTCTGTATTACATCACTGCCTATAATCATAATACTGTTTACATTCTCTGTTTACATTTATTAATACTGTTTACTTTTATTACTACTGCCTACATGTAATTACTACTGTTTACATTTATTTACACTACTCTAGTATCTACACCACTGCTGGTACATATACAGTGTGCTCTGAACGGTCTTATTTAGGGATGCCCAATGTGCCTTACTGCATATGCCACTTTTTGCCTCTACAACAACATCAACTACTACCTCATACATATACTGTGTACATTGACTCATACGCTGCTTTGCCACTTTGCAAATGTCAATGCTAGAAACCTTTAGTTTATTTTAGTTATACTTTTTATACTCTTTTTTTATACTAGTATGCAAAAACTCAGGACAATATTATGTTCATTAAATGTTTAATGTTTTAGTTTTAGAGTTGGTGTAAATTTTCATACTCTTATACCACTATGCAAAAAACTCAGGACAGTGTTAGTTTTACTATTTTATGCTTATGTCTATTATTATATGTTTCAATGTTTAGATGTTTACTGTTGCACCGAGGGACTGAGAGAAACGCAATTTCGGTCCTGTGTATGTCCTGCACTGTACATATTGCAGATCTGACAATAAAGTTGACTTTGACTTTGACTTACAGAGACTACAAAGTTTTCTCTGCTGTGGAATTGTTTGTCAGATGTGGTCTAGAACAGTCTAAATTTAGTTTTGTATGAAAATGAGCTTTATATTTGAACATTTCTTTTTAGGGCTTTAGTTCTAACCTCCATCTGTCCTGAGTGTACCGATCACAGTTGGTGCTGCAGACGCTTTGTACTTCAGGGGATTATATTATTCCTGAAGCACTGCAGTGACATTCCAGCTCTTCTTTGTTGCAGTTTGACACCAACAAATGTTTAAAAATCTGTGAAAATATAACAAAAACTCCTGCATAATTAGTATGATTGAATAATTGAATTATTATATTCAACACATTTAGAAAGGTGGAGTTGAAGTACACGTCAGGCACATGTATGACAAATGTGGACGCTGAAGGTTCTGTTTTCAGTGAATACTCTTGATGTCTGTGATGAAACGGAGTTCAATTTTGTTTTAGAGTTTGTTCAGTTGTGACTTGTACCAAAGCAGCAAATTAAATACCCATTCCAAACAGTTAAAGGTGGAGTCTGCAGTTTCTGTAGAACATCAGCACTTAGAAAAAATTTCAACAAGCAAAGCATTCTGATCCCTCCCCCTCAGAGCCATATATGGCACTGCCCCCTTGTGGTCTGTTAAAATTCAAATTCAAGCTCTGTTTTTATTGGCTGATTCGAATTCAAGCTCGGTTTTTATTGGCTGGTTACAAACTTTGTTTTTATTGGCTGGAAAATGGCGGGTCACTTTTTCTTTTTAGAAATGCTTATTTACCACCTGGAGAAGCAAGGGGACAATATTTTTTTTTAGTTTTTTTCAGAGATTACCTCTCTAACATCAATCTAGTGACAGAGTGAAGAAATATGTTAAAAATATATTGTTAGAAAAGTTACATATAGCAGCTTTAATGTTTTATTTGCATTTAATTGTTCATGTTTTGTTTCAGATTTGATTGTCCAAGCCAAGTCTGGCACAGGAAAGACGTGCGTGTTCTGCACCATCGCTCTTGACTCTCTTGTCCTCGAGAATGCAGCTACTCAGGTCAGTCCAGTCACTCAACTGGAGCTCAAGACTATAAGAGAAAAAAATCAGAAACATTACCACCTTGGTTATTTAATTTAATGGGGATTGTATTTTACAAAGTAGTTAACAATAACCATTCTGTATTTTGAGTTCATCTGTTTTTTTGTTCAGTTTTGCCATTTTACTTGTTACTAGTAGGACAAAGAGACATTTCTATTAAAGCAGGGGTGCTCATTGGGTAGATCGCGATCTACTGGTAGATCTCTGAGGTAGTACTGGTAGATCACAACATGACATTAAAAAAATTGTCTGTTCAGTGCCCTGAGATTACCTGTACTTCTTTTGTGAACTGACGCTATATAAATAAACTGAATTGAATTGAATCTTAAAACATCTTTACTTAGCAAACACAACAGTTTAGGTCAAAATACTATAATTTTAAAGCCACAGTACTATAGTTCATGATTTCTTATCTGGCAACCCGACTGACATGAAAACTACAGCATTTTTCATGTAAACCAGCTTATTTTTTGTTTATTACCCCCAATAAACATTGAAAAATCAGTAATGTTTCCACAGGTTGTTTTCGAGTAAACTGGGCCTTATAGTAAGTAGATCACTTTGACTTGATCATTTCAAAAGTAGCTCGCATGTTGAAAAAGTCTGAACACCCCTGTATTAAAGGGTGTGGATTCCTTGAAAGAATACAATTTGCTCATCAGGCCAGAGTTTTAAACTAAAGACCTGATGTTATGTTAAGAGATAATGTTGAAGCCATTTCAACTGCAAAATGTCACCCTCGAAAGTGCACATTGTAAATGACAAACTACTTTCGCATCAAATTTGAGCTCAATATCTATCAAACTGACTACCATATTTTCCACCGTACCTGTCGCACCACCCTATAAGTCGTTTCAGTCAAAATATGTCTAATAAAGTGGAAAAATCCACAAATATGTTTCTTCGCCGTATACGTCGTATCTCTTATGCGCTTTTGTTACGTGTCACCGCTGACAACCCAGAAATGTGGGCCGGTGTTGTGCCAAAAGTCGATTGGCTGCCAAATGGCGGTGCACACCCCCGCAGCCGCCATTTGGCAAATACAGTAATTGTTTTTGTGTGTTAATCTCGTTAAATTCTTGTTAATTTTGAACATGTCAATTAGTTGTGGTGGCCATCTTGAATAGGGTTGACTAAAAGTTAATCAGTCGTAGATGTATCCTGATGTGTGCTCAATAATCCAGGTAGATGAATCTAACAAGGTTGAGTCGGGTCCTCTGGATGGACTCTTCTTTGCTGAAATGTTTCGTCTTTTATCTAAAAGACTTCTTCAGTCGGCTGAAGACTGATTCAACCTGGTTAGAGTTGTAGATGTAGATCCAGTGTTACTCTCTGAAAGTTTAATGAAGATCCATCCGCCCACCTGGATCCTCCACCCAGAGGATAAAACCCTCCTGGTTGTGTCAGAAACGACCTTTTCCCCTCCTACAGGTTCTTATTCTGGCTCCGACACGCGAGATAGCAGTGCAGATCCACTCCGTGATGATGGCCATCGGCTGTGCCCTAGAAGGTCTGGAGTGCCACGTTTTCATCGGGGGGAGGCCCGTGAGCCAGGACAAACAGCATCTGAAGAAGTGTCACATTGCTGTGGGCTCACCTGGTGAGTCCAGCAGGATTCTGCTGAACACAACCCTGCTGACGTTTGTGTTTGCTAACACCATCGCTCGCTGTGCCCTCAGGTCGCATCAAGCAGCTCATCGAGCTGGGCATTCTGTCTCCCGTCAGCATCCGACTGTTCGTTCTGGACGAGGCCGACAAGCTGCTGGAGGAGGGCAGCTTCCAGGAGCAGATCAAGTAAGAGGGACGCACACGTCTGTCATGCGATCCGCGGTTTTGAAGCATTTGTGCTGAAATTCACCCAGTCTCCCTGCTCTCCCTCAGCTGGATCTTCTCCTCTCTGCCTGTCAACAAACAGATGCTTGCTCTTTCTGCCACCTACCCAGAATCCCTTGCTCAGTACCTCACTCGCTACATGAATGAGCCCACTTTCGTTAGACTCAACCCAAGTGACATGGGTCTGAAAGGTAAGACTCGGGAGCTCTCTAGGACTTAGTCTTGTAAGAAATCCACCCATTGTTATTGTCCTTTTTATTCCCCACATCAGGTCTGAAGCAGTTCTACAAGCTGGTGCCGTCCCACCCCCTACCTCACAAGGTTTTTGAGGAGAAGGTGCAGCATTTACTCGAGCTGTTCAGTAAAATCCCCTTCAACCAAGCCCTGGTGTTTTCCAACCTACACACAAGGTAACAGCTTTTTAATGTTCTCCCTCCTCTTCACAGCTGCTGTTGATCGACTTTATGACCAAGAAAGAAAAAAGATCACATTAGTTGTGTGAATTAAGATGTATTTGTTTTAACGCTGCTGGATTTGTCCCACAGGGCTCAACACTTGGCAGACATCCTGTCCTCCAAAGGCTTACCTGCTGTTTGCATATCAGGTGAGAGTAGATCAGTGGAATGTGCAGAAATAACACCAAGAAAAAGGAAAAGACCAAACATATTTTTTTCTCGTTTTTATAAAACATATTTTAGCAGAAAAAAAAAGCACAACTAAATTTGTTCAGGTGTTTTTTATTTATTTAAAAAGGTTGAACATGCTTCCTGTTGGAATCGGTTCATTACAGGAAAAGATTAAACTGTAAAGAAAATATTTTACATTTTGTTTCTTGTTGTACGTTGGAATAATTTATTTTGGGGGATGGTACAGAAAGATAATTAAATATATTAATTAAATGTAATAATAATTAAACAATTAAATTATTAAATAATTACCGTAGATACCGGTAGTTTAGATTCTTCGCCTTGTGGTCATTTGAAGTATTGCAGTTAAATGAGCGTTTTTGTTCTTTTCTATACACATGTTCAGAGTCCTACAGCAGAATGTTATCATGATTTATAAAATTAGAATGGTGGTTTGTGTGTGCAGGTGGTCTGAGTCAGGAGCAGAGACTGGAAGCAATGTCCAAACTGAAGCAGTACCAGTGCAGGGTGCTCATCTCCACCGACCTGGTGAGACAAACACTCTGTAGCACTTTCTGTGCACCTTCTCCTTTTCACTCCTGATAATCTCCCGCCAACAAAAAGCAAAGGTTGACAATGTTTTTTAACGAAACTTGCAGAAAGTAACCGCTGGATATGTTTGGAGTCATCCCACTTCAAGATGGCTCTCACTGCCAGTTAACTTTAAAAAACACAAAAGTGGCTATAACCTTGACAGTTTTATAGATACTGAGCTAACATTTGATGTGGTGGTAGCTGAGACTGATTCCAAAAACACGTTCTGAGCACTAACAGATTGTGCAAGATCTTAGTTTAAAATGTTGCCATTAAGTATTGGAGTCAACTCTGCCTGTTAGCAAAATATGTCATAAACCACTTCACTGATTATAATGAAACTTTCAGGAAATAATCATCGGGTGCACATCTTCAACTGATTAACGTTCGGAGCAGACCCACTTCAGCATTGTCACCAACTTCTCTAATTCAGTCAGTTTTACATCTGTTGTGCTAAACTTTGGTGTGGCAGGAGCTGAGAGTTTTTCACAACCCATACCCTGAGCTACACGCCTCATGATGTTACTGAGCTACACACCTCATGATGTTACTGAGCTACACGCCTCATGATGTTACTGAGCTACACGCCTCATGATGTTACTGAGCTACACGCCTCATGATGTTACTGAGCTACACGCCTCATGATGTTACTGAGCTACACGCCTCATGATGTTACTGAGCTACACGCCTCATGATGTTACTGAGCTACACGCCTCATGATGTTACTGAGCTACACGCCTCATGATGTTACTGAGCTACACGCCTCATGATGTTACTGAGCTACACGCCTCATGATGTTACTGAGCTACACGCCTCATGATGTTACTGAGCTACACGCCTCATGATGTTACTGAGCTACACGCCTCATGATGTTACTGAGCTACACGCCTCATGATGTTACTGAGCTACACGCCTCATGATGTTACTGAGCTACACGCCTCATGATGTTACTGAGCTACACGCCTCATGATGTTACTGAGCTACACGCCTCATGATGTTACTGAGCTACACGCCTCATGATGTTACTGAGCTACACGCCTCATGATGTTACTGAGCTACACGCCTCATGATGTTACTGAGCTACACACCTCATGATGTTACTGAGCTACACACCTCATGATGTTACTGAGCTACACGCCTCATGATGTTACTGAGCTACACGCCTCATGATGTTACTGAGCTACACGCCTCATGATGTTACTGAGCTACACGCCTCATGATGTTACTGAGCTACACGCCTCATGATGTTACTGAGCTACACGCCTCATGATGTTACTGAGCTACACGCCTCATGATGTTACTGAGCTACACGCCTCATGATGTTACTGAGCTACACGCCTCATGATGTTACTGAGCTACACGCCTCATGATGTTACTGAGCTACACGCCTCATGATGTTACTGAGCTACACGCCTCATGATGTTACTGAGCTACACGCCTCATGATGTTACTGAGCTACACGCCTCATGATGTTACTGAGCTACACGCCTCATGATGTTACTGAGCTACACGCCTCATGATGTTACTGAGCTACACGCCTCATGATGTTACTGAGCTACACGCCTCATGATGTTACTGAGCTACACGCCTCATGATGTTACTGAGCTACACGCCTCATGATGTTACTGAGCTACACGCCTCATGATGTTACTGAGCTACACGCCTCATGATGTTACTGAGCTACACGCCTCATGATGTTACTGAGCTACAACTTACAATCTAGTCAAAATCTATTTGACAAGAATATATATATTTTTATTCTTTATAAGTGTCAAAGTTTTATCAATTTAGTTAAACTTTTAAAAGACAGAATTTACTGGCAAGTCTAAAAATAAATTTCTGCTAAATTTTTCTAAGACTTGTTATCCTAAAATGCCTAAACTTAATTTTGATCTGATTATGGTTGTTAATTTAAATTAACAGGNATGTTACTGAGCTACACCCTCATGATGTTACTGAGCTACACGCCTCATGATGTTACTGAGCTACACGCCTCATGATGTTACTGAGCTACACGCCTCATGATGTTACTGAGCTACACGCCTCATGATGTTACTGAGCTACACGCCTCATGATGTTACTGAGCTACACGCCTCATGATGTTACTGAGCTACACGCCTCATGATGTTACTGAGCTACACGCCTCATGATGTTACTGAGCTACACGCCTCATGATGTTACTGAGCTACACGCCTCATGATGTTACTGAGCTACACGCCTCATGATGTTACTGAGCTACACGCCTCATGATGTTACTGAGCTACACGCCTCATGATGTTACTGAGCTACACGCCTCATGATGTTACTGAGCTACACGCCTCATGATGTTACTGAGCTACACGCCTCATGATGTTACTGAGCTACACGCCTCATGATGTTACTGAGCTACACGCCTCATGATGTTACTGAGCTACACGCCTCATGATGTTACTGAGCTACACGCCTCATGATGTTACTGAGCTACACGCCTCATGATGTTACTGAGCTACACGCCTCATGATGTTACTGAGCTACACGCCTCATGATGTTACTGAGCTACACGCCTCATGATGTTACTGAGCTACACGCCTCATGATGTTACTGAGCTACACGCCTCATGATGTTACTGAGCTACACGCCTCATGATGTTACTGAGCTACACGCCTCATGATGTTACTGAGCTACACGCCTCATGATGTTACTGAGCTACACGCCTCATGATGTTACTGAGCTACACGCCTCATGATGTTACTGAGCTACACGCCTCATGATGTTACTGAGCTACACACCTCATGATGTTACTAAGCTACACACCTCATGATGTTACTGAGCTACACGCCTCATGATGTTACTGAGCTACACGTCTCATGATGCTCTCATGATGTTACTGAGCTACACGCCTCGTGATGTTACTGAGCTACACACCTCGTGATGTTACTGAGCTACACACCTCATGATGTTACTGAGCTACACACCTCATGATGTTACTGAGCTACACACCTCATGATGTTGCTTTTAGTTAATTCTAGTGGTTTATAAAAATGTAACTCGGGCATGAAAGGCAGGCGATTTTAAATTATGATCTGTTTTTGTTTTCTGCTCTTCCCTCTGAGACAGACTTCCAGGGGTATAGATGCCGAGAAAGTCAACCTGGTGATCAACCTGGACTTGCCTCAGGACTGGGAGACGTACATGCACAGGATTGGACGGGCTGGACGTTTTGGTAAGTCTGAAGCAATCGGAGGCAACAGAACGCTGTGATGATGCATTCAGCTGTTTCCCCTCTTCACTCGGCTCCGGACGCCCGGGTGGCTGATGGCGGTACAGGTTGTTTGTGTGAAGCAGTTGCATCATTATTGCACAGTCCATCCTCTGGTTTTTAGTTCTCAGTTTTGAGAAAATAACATTTTTTTCCGTTTCCGATGTAATTTATATTTCAGAGGCTTTTTTTCCCCTCTTTTTGCTGCTGTGGAGCGTTATTAAAGAGTAGCTCACATGAACTCTCTGATTCTCCCTGTTTGGACCTAACATTATATATACAGGGAGTCCCCGACTTACGAATGAGTTCCGTTCCTACGGCCGTTCGTAACACGAAATTTCCGTAAGTCGGAACGCATTACACGTGGCGTTCGTAAAACCGGATTTTCGCCGTAAGTCGGAAAATGTATGCTAACGCTGCGCCGCACACCCGTTTATCGACATGAGACTGAACAAGCGTACATAATGGTCCATAAACATGCACAGAACTTTATTTACAAACGGTTAGCTAACACATTACACCACACATTCATCTATAAACACATACCTGTGCAGTATTTACTGTACAACAGTACTGTTCTGCACAGCACGTTCAATAATTAAAAAAACATTGCCATAGTGTACAGTCCAGGAACTTAAAAAAGGTAGAATCATCACAGAAACGGCATAGAAAACAAAATGCCCTTACTTTGATTGAAGAGGTGGTAGACAGGCTTATTGGGTGGTTCTTAAATACTGTACTGATTCTGTATCACTCCGCCTTTGTCCGTTGGGGTTACAGTACGCCTGCCTGTAACCTTCCGCTACTGTATTTTCCCATTGTCACGCCCCCCCTCTCCCCCCAACAGCACGCAGCACCGCGGTAACTTTCCATTGCCATGTCGCGCCCCCCACCTCCTCTCCCACTCCCCCTTCACAACATGTAAATTTCCGCCGTCATGACGATTCAGGTACCGTATTTCTCTGACGTAAAGCCGCATCTACGCCGTAACTCGATGCAATGCTTTTCAACGGAGCTCGTTCGTGAAGTCTGATCGCCGTAAGCCGAGACTGCCTTAAGTCGGGGACCACCTGTATTATGATGGTAAGTCACACCTTCCTTTAACATTTCCTGTTCTATGGGTTGTAGGCACTCAGGGGATGGCTGTGACCTACTGTTGCCATGGTGAGGAGGAGAACAAGATCATGGCCATCGCTCAGAAGTGTGGCCTCAGTTTGTCTGCTCTTCCTTGTAAGTCCTGCACATGTAACTTTCCTCTCAGATCCTAAAGTTGACCATTCAGTCATACCGTCTCTGTGATTGTAGCCGCTTTAGAGCCTGGGTTGATGGATGAGCCGTGCGACTGGGATGTGTGCACCGAGGCCTCCACTGTGTCGCAGCAGGTGCTCCGAACTGAAAAGAAGAGGCGTTCAAAGCCCGAAGTCTCCGTGTCGGAACCCGTCGAGGATCAAGCTGTGAAGCAAAGGTGTCAAACAAAGGAAGCCAGAGCCCAAGCAGGACCCAGGATGACATCACACGGTGAAGAACTCACAAGACCGACGAGGTGCGCAGGAGACGCCTCGCAGCAGAGCTCTTCTGGTGTGACGCCGACTCGTAAGGAGCTGCAGGACGCCCTGCCAAAGATCCCTCCTCTCAGCTCGTTCAAGAGCTGCAGGACGAGGTTTATGACCTTCGAGGAGGCCCAGCGTGACTTCCACACGTTCATCACCACGGGTCTGGGGAGATCAGTGGAGGTCATCAGAGAGTTCAGAGGCGAAGACCAGAACGTGTACAAGGAGTACATCACACTGCACGACGATGGAGCTCAAGATTTGGCACTAAATGGTGTCCAGCTGCAGTCGGACGTTTCGCCTCGAAGCTCCGTTTCAGGTTCTTCTAACTCACCCTCCGACATGGACATGACCCCCAGAGTCTCCAATCAGCCTGCAGACGCTGAGCACAGATCTCCTGCTAAACCTCAGCCTGACTCTACATCCACTGCACAAAATCCCTCTGTACCTGTAATACATTACCAGACATCCAGAGCAACAAGCGGGGGAGTTTTGCCTCCCCCTGAGAGCAGGAGGCTACGTGCTAAGGCGAGCACTGAGAGCAGTCAGACGGCTCCAAGACAGACTTACAGGGAAACATCAAAAAAGGTGAAAAAAGAGAGCTCAAAGCTCTCTGAGAAGATGAAAGAAGAGCCGGAGAGGGATAAAGGAGAGGAGCGCATGGACACGGAGGAGGAGGAGTGGAGCTCGGAGGCATACTGGAGAGCCTGCTACAGCGCCTGGAGCGATTACTACTCCTCCATGCGTCTCCTTCCAGAGCAGAGCTACCAAAGCTACTACAGCGCAGCTCATAACTGGATGGCAGCCTATCGGATGAACGCAGTCTACATGCACGAGCTCATGAAACACTGAGCTTTTACAATCAAATGTTCCATAATCCAGTCGTTTTCTGCGTCCGCTTCAAGATTATTTGCACTTTGGGTCCAACACATTGAACTCAAATCTTTTTGTTTTTTTATCAAACGCATCATGTGTTTGGGTGTCGCCGTCTCAGTAACTTTAATAAATTCCTGTGAACTGCACCTTCAGCTGCCTCTCTCTCTCTTCATTTGGCTGTGCTCAGTTGTGAATGTGCTTCTGTTCATTATTTAAAGCTCATGTGTACAGAAGAAGATCAAAGAGTTCATATTCTGCGTGCGCTCTCTTCAGCGAGGCGTGCTGAGGTCAAACATCACACACTCCTGATGGCGGCCCAATCAGCCCTCCAACACTTTCGCCCAGTCGGTGAAAAGTCAACACCCTCGAACAAATGACTCTGAACTGAGGTGAACGCTGCGCGATGGAGACGTTTAAAGAAGATACAGCTGAGCCAGGCTTGCAGGGATAAAATGTTGGACAGGTCTTTTGGGTTTAACGGCAGATAATTTTTGACTGAGTGAGGGAGTAGCAGGTGTCAGTGTTCACGCTGCAGCATTTCACCTGCTGAGTATTAACACGGAACTCTTCCAGGAGGTTCCTTTTCAAACGAGAAAACCAAAGTTGGTCTTCAGAATTATGCCACAAGATTGAGTCTGGCTACGATCTGATTCTTTCAACAACAAAAAAAATCATTTTTAGTTTGTTTTTATGTTTTGCTGTCTACTTCTGGGAGCAAATCATCAGCTTTCAGGTGCAGCTGGATCATCTGAGCCGATGTGTGGATGTGACTGTTTACAAACTAAATCATTAACACAGTGGACTCCAGCTGAGGGTGGTGGGACTTCTCAGGAGGCCTGAGCTGTCTCTTTCTTTAGGTTGGGTAACCCAACCTAAAGAAAGATGATCGGCACATCCCTAGTTGGGTTCTATGGAAAACAAATGAACAATTAATATCTTACCTGCTGTTTAAAGCTCTGTGATAAGTCTGAACATATACTGTAGATAAACTAACGGCTAGTTCAAGCAGGACCAAGACTAAAGTGGATTTCTGTCTTAAAACTTAAATCACGGACATTTCACAGCATTTTATGTGAATGTTATTTTATAAACCTTCACATTGCTGTCAGTTTCACATTATACAAATATTTAAATATAAAATATAAAACTATTAACTTGAATTCCCCCNCCATCCATCTACCGGTATCTATCTCCATCCATATCTATGTCTATACTGTATCTATCTATCTTAGACATTAATGTCTGATCTATTTATTGATGTTAATCTGTCTATTTCTATCTTTATCTATGCCTATTTATATCTATATGTCTATCCATATCTATCTATTTCCATCTATATTCATCTGTCTACCAGGTAGTCCCCGACTTACGAGCGAGTTCCGTCACTAGGGGGCGCTCGTATGTCAAAAATTTGTAAGTAGGAACACATAGTGAAAAAAAATAAAAATAAAAATAAATGTTTTTTTTTCTTCTTTTTTTTAAATAAATGAATACATGTACAGTACTGGACAGTCACCAAGCACTTAGCCTATCCTAACACAGTTTTTAAAGATGAAGGAATAAGTTGAATAGCCTATATGCCACGGGCTTCCGTTCCAGCTCCTCCGCAGGCATTACACATACGGCGCACTTCCGGTTAGCGGGAAAGACACGAACATAAATGACTAAATACAATTAATAAAACATCGGCATACACACCAATAACAACTCTATACACATATAAAACCATATAAAATTATGGCGACGTTCTCCCTACGGTTAGCCGCGATAAATGTTCGCCGAAACCCCCCCGCGGAACAGCTGTTCCCACCGGTGGGCGGACACAACGGTACTCACGTGTAGTGCCGGTAGCGCGCAGCCGCTTCCCGTTTCGGCTCGTTGTCATGGTTTGCTACTAGGAGCTAACGCTATCAACAACGGAGGTGGATGGGAACCGGAAGTGGGGGGTAGGTGTTGCATTTTGCCGGAAGTACGTCACGCCCCCCCGTGGCATATAGGCTATTGTCTCCCTTTCACATAAAGGGAGCAAGCTCCCTATGGAGCCTGCAGGGAGGAGGGAGACAATTCAACTGATTCCTTCATCTTTAAAAACTGTGTTAGGATAGGCTAAGTGCTTGGTGACTGTACAGTACTGTACATTTATCTATTTATTAAAAATATACAGTATATACAGTATTTTTATTTTTTATATTTATAAATAGATAAATGTACAGTACTGTACAGTCACCAAGCACTTAGCCTATCCTAACACAGTTTTTAAAGATGAAGGAATCAGTTGAATTGTCTCCCTCCTCCCTGCAGGCTCCATAGGGAGCTTGCTCCCTTTATGTGAAAGGCAGACAATTCAACTTATTCCTTCATCTTTAAAAACTGTGTTAGGATAGGCTAAGTGCTTGGTGACTGTCCAGTACTGTACATGTATTCATTTATAAAAAATAAAAATAAAAGTTAAAAAAAAAATATATATATATATATTTTTTTTAATGAGATGCATGCTCGTAAGTCCGGGACCTCGTAAGTCAGAGCGCTCGTAAGTCGGGGACTACCTGTATATATATCTCTGTCTATATCTATATCTCAGACATTAATGTAAATGATCCATCTATCTGTCTTTCTGTCTGAATCTATGTCTATATCTAATAAACAATGTACTGTATATGATTTATCTATTTATATTTATGTTGGTATCTATATCTACAGTATATCTGTATTTATATATGTCTATATCTATATCTAATAAACATTCATGTATATGATCTATTTATGTATATCTATTTCTGGCTATATTTCTACAGTATATCTGTCTATATTATTCTCTATTTATATCTATATACACAGTATATATCTATCCATGTCTATCTGTGTATCTATATAATCTATCTCTATGTATCTATAAATCTATATCTGACTGTAACTGTCCATCCATCCAGCCATTCATCCATTCATCAATCCCCCTCCTCTCTATCTACAGGTCCTTCTAAAAAAATTAGCATATTGTGATGAAGGTTGGTATTTTTTTCCATAATGTAATGATAAAAATGAAACTTTCATATATTTTAGATTCATTGCACACCAACTGAAATATTTCAGGTCTTTTATTGTTTTAATACTGATGATTTTGGCATACAGCTCATGAAAACCCAAAATTCATGTCTAAAAAAATTAGCATATTTCATCCGTCCAATAAAAGAAAAGTGTTTTTAATACAAAAAAAGTCAACCTTCAAATAATTATGTTCAGTTATGCACTCAATACTTGGTTGGGAATCCTTTTGCAGAAATGACTGCTTCAATGCGGCGTGGCATGGAGGCAATCAGCCTGTGGCACTGCTGAGGTGTTATGGAGGCCCAGGATGCTTCGATAGCGGCCTTAAGCTCATCCAGAGTGTTGGGTCTTGCGTCTCTCAACTTTCTCTTCACAATATCCCACAGATTCTCTATGGGGTTCAGGTCAGGAGAGTTGGCAGGCCAATTGAGCACAGTAATACCATGGTCAGTAAACCATTTACCAGTGGTTTTGGCACTGTGAGCAGGTGCCAGGTCGTGCTGAAAAATGAAATCTTCATCTCCATAAAGCTTTTCAGCAGATGGAAGCATGAAGTGCTCCAAAATCTCCTGATAGCTGCATTGACCCTGCCCTTGATAAAACACAGTGGACCAACACCAGCAGCTGACATGGCACCCCAGACCATCACTGACTGTGGGTACTTGACACTGGACTTCTGGCATTTCCTTCTCCCCAGTCTTCCTCCAGACTCTGGCACCTTGATTTCTGAATGACATGCAAACTTTGCTTTCATCTGAAAAAAGTACTTTGGACCACTGAGCAACAGTCCAGTGCTGCTTCTCTGTAGCCCAGGTCAGGCGCTTCTGCCGCTGTTTCTGGTTCAAAAGTGGCTTGACTTGGGGAATGCGGCACCTGTAGCCCATTTCCTGCACACGCCTGTACACGGTGGCTCTGGAATTGGCCCTTCTCCACAATCTTCCTCAGGGTCCGGTCCAGTGTTGCCAGGAGAGAAATGTAGGATTATCGTACTAGAGACATAAAATTATCGTATTTTGAGGGAAATTATCGTACACCCGTCATAACCAAAATAACAAGTAAATATGCACTATATAGTGACTATTGTTGAATAGCGTCTAACAGGCACTCACAGCTTTGTGGCGTCAGGACAGGTGGGAACCATAGACAATAATACGTATTATTAATACTCAGTTGCCACCAGACATTAATACGGTATTGTCTGGTGGCAACTAATGAGGCCCCCTTTCTTCTTCTTGTTTAGTTTTATGGCGGTTGGCAGACCAACTGTAAGGTGCATTACCACCCATTGAGCTGGAGTGTGGACAGGTTAAACAGGAAAAAACTAATTCTGTAAAATTAATTTAATAACTCAACTACATTCTGTCTATTAAGTTTGTATTTTTCAAGAAAATAATAACTTGATCTTTAACTTTACTGATATCACTACTAAAAACATCCCTAATTGTAAATGTAATATTCATTTTATTTCTTTCTTTTTGGAAATACATTCTTTCTGTTTCATACCCTGGACATTCCATAAAGACTTGTTGAACCGTTTCAGGGAAATTGCTGGTGCACATGTCACATAGTCCTGTTGCATGCTTTCTAATAATTTTAAGAGATTTATTAAGGCCCGTGTGTCCTATTCTAATGCAAGTAAGTTCCTGTTTCTTCCCATTTTCCTTGTATATCCTACCTTTTTATGAATGTTGTGTAAATGTCTTCCTGTATCAGTAATGTCCCAGTTTTCCTGCCATTTTTTCTTAATACATTTATTTATTATTATTTAACATTCAACTTTACATAAATGTTCACACATTTTCATCACTTCTTCAAGACGGCTCTGCTTCTTATTTTCTATCTCATGGGGCGGGCGCAGCAGACTATTCAGCCAATCATGACCGTTGTTCTGAGGCAAACGCATGCACGTCACTCTTAGGTCACATTTAGAAAAGCACGATTGGCTGGAATTTCAAGATGCCTTCAGGGTTCACAAAAAAACTCAGAAAGACAGTTGCGACATGCTGATGGCAACCGATTACAACTACACATTCACGGAATGGTCAAATTATCGTATTTTTGGCCTTTTTCTGGATTATTGATCGTACAGAGGGCAAGATTTTCGTACAAATACGATAATTATCGTACACCTCAACACTGGTCTGGTCACCTCTTCTCGTTGTGCAGCGTTTTCTGCCACACTTTTCCCTTCCCACAGACTTCCCACTGACATGCCTTGATACAGCACTCTGGGAACAGCCTATTCGTTTAGAAATTTATTTCTGTCTTACCCTCTTGCTTGAGGGTGTCAATGATGGCCTTCTGGACAGCAGTCACAGTCTTACCCATGATTGCGGTTTTGAGTAATGAACCAGGCTGGGAGTTTTTAAAAGCCTCAGGAATCTTTTGCAGGTGTTTAGTTAATTCATTGATTCAGATGATTAGGTTAATAGCTCGTTTAGAGAACCTTTTCATGATATAATTTTTTGAGACGTGAATTTTGGGTTTTCATGAGCTGTATGCCAAAATCATCACTATTAAAACAATAAAAGACCTGAAATATTTCAGTTGGTGTGCAATGAATCTAAAATATATGAAAGTTTCGTTTTTATCATTATGGAAAATACTGACCTTTATCATATGTTAATTTTTTGAGAAGGACCTGTATCTATTTAGCCTGGTTAAAACCAGACCCTTGTCCTTCACTTCACTTCGTACTAGTACGAAGCGAAGTGAAGGACAAGGGTCTGGTTTTAACCATGAATCTATTAGCTGGCTGCATCTTCATCTAGCTGTAGCAGCAGCTAGGTTGAAAATGCAGGCAACAATGTTTTTGCTACAACAATCACTATAGTCTATTCAATTTATTTATATAGTGCCAAGTCACAACAGAAGTCAACTCAGCGCACTGAACAAAAATCTTCATATAAAATAAGTTAACAGAAACTTCAAATAATAATTTAACATTATTTATCTGAGGAGCAGACTGCTTTGAGTTTTACTCCATCACAGAACTCTCATCTTGAACAAGCATGAAGGCGACTGTGGAAAGAAACGTCTCCCTCAGGAAAACACCTTTAGCAAACCCAGGCTCAGGACAAGCGTCCATCTGCTTAAACCAAATCAATGATGTGTAAAGGTTTGAACAACATTTGGAAGTTTTGAGATGGTCGTTGTTTTAAGCTTGCAACAATTCAGTTTTGGTCTTTGCACTGCAAATCTGATCAAATTTAAACTATACTTCTTCAAACCGAGGCTGTTGAGAGACATATTTACATCAGATACGAGACGCAACACTACTTTAAAAGCTCCAAACCATCCCTTTTAACAAGAGCCTCTCCTCCATCCCAAGGCTTCACTTAAGCTGACAGCCTGAAGGTTTCTTCTTTGACAGAAAAATCTGGGTCACCACGAAGCCGGTGCATCAGGGAGAGACACTAACCTTGAAGCTGAATAATTACAAGTCCTGTGTTCACACGCTTGGACACACGGCGGGATTTAAAGGTGAAGAACAGAGCACAGACGGTGTATTTGTGGCAGATATAGATGTTTTTATCAGGCGTTTCACAGTTGGGACACGAGACAAGGTCATAAATAATATCCAACACCTGACAAGATACACACAGCAGTAGTCTGAACAACGACAGGTGGCAGGAGGGCAAAGAAGAGTGGAGAGCTCAGAGAGAAGACAGTCAGAGGAGCATACATAACAGAGACAAACACAACCACAGACCTAGTTTTGTAAATAAAAATACAGTTCTTTATACTCTGAAAGCAACATTAGCTTACATATGGCGTCATCTGAAAGTTCAGCTGATATGATGAAACAAGTGGCAGGAAATTAAGTTGAAACAGTCCACAGCAACAAAAACTCAGGGATCTGTCACCTCATCATGTGAGTTTCATTAGACTTTAAACAGCCTGTAAATATTAAATCTTTAAAGGTACTTCTAACATACGAACTGTGCTTCATTTTTTTTAACTCAATATAAATGTGTGCACAGTTTGACTAAACACAAATACAGGCTAGTCAGTGTGCACAGCAAGTTATTGGCAATTTTACTAGATCACTGCTGGGAATGTCAGAAGTAAAACCCACACTGCTCCAACTTTGTGGGACAGTTCTTCTTTCTTTGGGTTTTTAAAAATGTTCTGATCAGAGAGGAGAGAAGCACAATGACAGAGTCCAATTGAGCTTAAGATTTCATGAAGAGATGCTCCGATATGGTTGTTTAAAATAGTTCACTTCTGCAGGAAACAGAAAAACTCCACTACAAAACTGCTTTTTAAATTGTAGCTACGGTTGCAACTGATTGCTCTTGTTCTCCTCCAAATCGAACCCACGTGGTGTTTCGTCTGCTCTGCTCCGATTTGATGAGCAGCCAGCTGTTGTGTTGTTCCACCTGAAAACAAACCATTTCCAAAGCTGCTTGACCCAAAATTACATTCAACGTAAAATAAAATAAAAATCTAAAGAGGCATCAGGTTGGAGCTAAAACCCCATTGCTCATAGTTACAAAGATGTCAAGGTAATGCTTAAAGTGATAGTTCAGACCGTTTAAGTGGCGTTCTGTGGAAGGGTTATGAACAAACAACATCTTACCTGTTGATTATAGCTCTGTGATAAAACTCAGCTTTGGAGGAAGAAAATTTGTTTGACCAGCTAATGGCTAGTCTGAGCAAAAGCCAAGAGTAAAGTGTTAAAACAAGTCCAAAATCAAAAGTTAGGACAGCTGTTTCCAGGGGTTCCCAACACAGGCCCTTGAGGAACACCACCCTGCATGTTTTAGCTATTTCTCTGCTCCAACACACCTGATTCAGTAGTTTAATTACTTCCTTAAGATCAGCAGATGCCTGTTAATCACCCTTTCATTCACATCAGGTGTGTTGGAGCAGAGGAACAACTAAAACATGCAGGATGGTGTCCCTCAAGGACCAGGGTTGGGAACCACTGGTTTATACAAACTATATTTTGTCCATGTTTACGTCATAATTAAAATTTCGCTGACGTCAAATTTATGGTTAATTGAAATCAACAATTTTGCCAACAGTAATCTGTGCTGACACTTTAGGAGAGTAGCTTTTGTGAGGTGCTGGTTTTTGCGGTTAGAAGAAACAAGACGCCGTGTGTTTTCATGTCTTTTTATCTTTTGTTGAACATTGAAGATATCATCATGTCTGTTTATAGTAATGAGTAACTCCATTTCTCCAAGTTTAAAAGTTGTTCAAAAAACTTCTGAACATCAGGTAAGATATTAACTGTTCATAAGCCTTCTGCCGAACCCCGCTTCAAAAGATCTGAACTGTTGCTTGAAGGTTTTGGAGATGGGGCAGGCAGTTCAGCCTGCTTTTGGTGACAAAGATCTGTGGCTGATTCAACCAGGGTCCTCCAGGTCTCTGTGGTCACCGTCACAACTTGTTTTTAAGTCTCGAGAAGATAAAGTAAAAAAATAAATAAAATCCTTTGAAACATCAAGGAGGACAAAAATTACAAACACCAAGTTTGCTAACCACACAGAATACACATACTTATAACAACTCTGAAAAATGCTCGCTGAGATTTTCGGGAGAGAACAAAGTAAAGGCAACGGCTATAAAGACTGCAGAAAGCATTTGTCCACACAGAACTCAGAGATACAACAGGACGACGACGAGTGAGAGAGGAGCGTGAAGAAGAGCGTGAGAACAAGAGGACAGCTTCACTGGTTCTGCCAAACGATGGTCAAATATTACAAAATATTCTATTAACAGTATTCACAGAGATCACAGGCTCAGGGCTGATTTGTGTCAGAAATTCTCAGCTGCTGTCTTGTGCTTTTGTTTGTGGCGGTTTGGATTCAAAATAACAATAAAAACATAAATATTTTTTGGTTTCTGAGTAAAAGACATTGAAGTATTTAACATATATAACATAACATATATATGAAATAGCGTAATGTGTATAGAAAATTAGAAAGAGTTAGTCATTTTGTACTGTTTGTTGAAGATTATTATTGTTTAATCTGATTGTTCGAAAAAAGGGGCAGATATAATAAGATTTATTCTTCTTTCTGCTACCTTTCATTTTTTTATATTTTGTACATTATCATTTATGGGATTGTCTTGTATTGTTTCTTTTGTAAAAAAAATGAACAAATTTAATAAACATAAACAAACATAAACATCAACTGAGCTGTGAGAGCCAAACGAGAAGGAAATAAGGAGAAATCCAAATGATTATAAGACAAACTATAATTTAGGTTTGGCAAAACAGGCACAAATTGTGTATAGAAGTCTTGTAGCTGAGAATTTTGGACAGAAAAAAGTGCAATGAACCCTTTCGGAGAGACGGCTAGTCATTTATAATCACATACTGAGCCAAAAGACTTCCAGAAGAACTGAAACACCGGTTCAAATGAGAGGACAACACACACATACACACACACCTCCTTTTACAATTCATCTAAAACCCACAACCATTCATTCAAACATAAAAACTCACTGGTTATGCCATCGCAGACACCTACCTCAGCTCACTGTCTTCAGACTTTATACCCAACTAATAATCCTGGACCTAAAAAGGAACTATGGCGTATTTCTCTATCAGGAGACAAGGGGACCCAGAAAAGGCTTAAATAATAATCTTTTTTTGTCTTTCCCATAAAGTTTTCTCTCTGTTTTCCTTATGTTTCCTGCTAAAACTCAGTCATAAATTACAAGTATAAAATAAAGGTGCTTTTGTGCACAGTAACACATACTTTCCTCTAAGAACTTACAGACTCTTGGAGGCACATCCTAACTGGCTCCTTATTCATCGTCCATACACGTTCACTCACACACACACACACACACACACACACGTTAGCCAGCCACTAACACAAAGATCCTGTATCTAAAAGCCATCACTCATGTGCACAGGGAGTCCATGCCAGTACAGTGTGTGACCAGCAGAGAGCAGGCTCTACCAGGGCCAGACAAGGTCTCTGAAAGCCTCCTTCAGCATCCTCAGTCCTCTTCTGTCCCTTGTCAGTCTCAATGAGTCTCTATCAGTCTTCTTGTGTGATGCGCCTGCCTACAGTCCTCACAGTGCGGACACCTTCACAACATTTTGGTGGGTGTGGCCAGCGGGCAGGTGGGCGTCGCCCTCTGGCGTTGTCACTGGCGGCGTGGAGATGCTGATGATTGCTGTCGTGATCTGGCTGCTCTGGCAGTTCAGAGGAGCTGGCTCGTCTATGCGCATGTTTACACTGGAGCGGCTGCAGGAGAAACGATAGCAAATCACAGATTAGGATAATCCCAGAGAAAAATTTTTTTTTTTGCTAGAAGAGGAACAAAGCCTCCAGGGAATGACTTCTGTCTCAGACCAGATGGTTGAGGGAAAGTTAAAAGCTTCATTTGAGATAATTTTAGCAATGGGCGTTATTCACCTGAAGAACCAGTCTCTGCAGATCTGCTCATGGCTTAGCTTGAACCACATGAAAAAACAGAATATATGTATATAGGCAATATAATATATATAATATAATATAGAAGTAATATAGGGAACATAGTACATGTATAGGAGAGCAGAAAACTGAGTCCAAGACTTTTTCCATCCTTGATTAGACTCTAATGGATAATTCAGATGTTTTAAAGTCTATAGGGTCATCTCTAGTTAAACAGAATTTGTGAATTCAGTCAAATATGTAAATGGTCAAAATACCTTTGCCAGATATTAAAATAAATAGTTTGTAAATCTTTAGGTCACTTTGTTTACCGGTAATCTGTTTTATACCAGTTTAGTCAGCACATGTTAACGCATTGCTCTGTGATTTTCAACGTTTGTGAATCTTCAGTTCAGCGTCACATGAGCTGCTCTTCACACAAAGCCCATCTCTGCACTGACTGCAAATAAGGCAAGAGTCTCTCCTTGCAGCCCTGTCGTAACTCACGGCTTATATTCAGTGTTCTTTTAGAGGCAAGCTCATTAATAAAACACAAAGAGGTTTTTTTTTATTTGCTTGAAATACCCATTCTCCTTTTTGCTCCAACAAACTATCACACAGTTTGTTCTTGAAGACTGGATACTTCTTGTAAATATGTAATAATAAAAATATGTATAAATGTTTTTGCTACTTTTTGCTACAATGTTTTTGCTATTTTTTCTTTTGTTTATTGTTTAATGTATTTGTATCATTGATGTTCATCATTCTTTAGTTTGTAGCAGGTCGCTTTCGTAAATGAGCCCTCGAGGCTCAATAAGATTTACCTGACTAAATAAAGGTTGAATGAAAAAATATGGTCTTAAATTTCATCTAATAGGTCCAACATTTCCTGAGTGCCTTTTACTGTATACAAAATTTGTAATGCCATATTTTTTGTGGTATAAGTTGCATTTTTTTGTTGCATAATTTGCATGCCCTGTGACTTATAGGCTAAAGCAACATATTTATGGATTTCTCCCCCATATTTATAAATCCATTTTTGGATGCGATATGACCGTTTTCATTCATTTTGACAAAAAAAAAACACTACCATTTTCAGCCACTAGATGGCACTTGAGCAGTATGACATGCCATTGTATCATGTACCGTAATAGGTAAAAGTGGCTATTAATGACACAATTGGCTTGCCACAGACTGCCATCTTCGTCTGCCTGGAGCAACCGAATCAGCTTCTTTTCACTCTGCCACCCCGATGAAATGCAGCTGATTTGACCGTCAAAGTGAATTTATTGAGTAAAAGTGCAACTGAGACACACCTTTACTATAAAGTCGAGGTAATAAATAATTGTTTTTAGGTGGTTATCTTGTTAAATTTCAAATAAATGGACAGCGAGTCGCCCTCTGCGCATTCATGTTTCTGCTTTTGAAAATGCAGCTGATTTGACCTTTAAAGTGCATTTATTAAGGAAAAGTTAGACTGAGACACACATTTACTATAATTCTGGGCAAACAAATAAATGGTTTTAGGTGTTTAGCTTGTTTAATTTCTGTTAAAGTCCTTTCATGTATGCTCCCACGGCCGCCATTTGGCAGCCAATCGATTTTTGGCACAACACCGACCCACATTTCCGGGTTCGGGCCACATTTCCTGTTGTCAGCAGTAATGCGTAACAAACATAGATGCGACGTAGGTGAAGTGACATATTTATGGATTTTTCCACTTTATTAGACATATTTGGACTGATGTGACTTATAGGGCGGTGCAACGTGTACAGCAGAAAATACGGTATGTTTTGCTGATCATCACCAGCATTTTTCTAACATTCTACAAGCATTTCTCTTGCCAGACGTCAAACTTTCCTTCATATAAGAAAGAAGCGCAAACCCAACTCTTTTTTCCCTAAATTTGAAATAGCTGATTTAAAATAATGGATAAGTTTCAACGTATTTGTATGAAACAATAAGTCATGTTTAATAACCGCAATCATTTCTAAATTTACCTGAAATAAGATGTTTTAGATTGTTTTTAAAGAAATATGGGGAAGCTATGAAACGGTCTGAATACATTTTGTTCAACTGGCTCAAACTGCGAAGAACACATAATAAAATGGCATGAAAAAAGTCTGGCTCACTTCTAAGTATAGCTTCTCTCAAAATGACAAATTGCATCTTATTGTGAGAGCTTTTTGAGAGTAAATTTACCACCTGTCATTTGCCATTAGTTACATGGTGGGTAATTAGGCTAATGGTATGGCACCGTAGGGAGTTATTAATTTTATATTCATTAAAATGCAGTGATTGTGGTTAGAAGTTACACGTACAGCTGTTTCAGTAGCAGAACACATCAAAACCAATCAAGAAAAACATTTCTGATCCCCACGTTTGGACTTCAGAGGAAGTGTGTCTCGTTACCTGGTGCTGAGGGGCTGGATGTGGATGGCGCTGAGCTCTTGCAGGCCTTGTTTGTTGTGTGTGTGCGTCAAAGGCTGCATGTGTGCTGGAGAGCTGGCGTTCGGTAAAGGGCTGAGACGCTTCTTGCTTCGACGGGTGCAGCACGTCCCCGTCACGCCGTCCTGGCTGGAGAGGGAGGGGCTTCGGGATGGGTAACTCTGCAGCCCCGGCTCCAAAAAGCTCTGCTGATAATACTGTTCATCCACAAACTCATGGTTCTAGAGAACGGAGACACGGAGAAGGGACTGTCAGCAAAATGTAATCAGAAGCATGTAGTGGGCATGACCATGTCCACTTTGATACACCTTTGTACTTTTGAACTGTTCCAGAGATTACCTTTACTGACCTCTCAGTAAAGCAAGACATTTTACTACAAATCATTTCCATTAGTTGTAATCTGAGAACATAGTCACCAAAAGAGACTATTTCTATCTTTGATTTTAGGCTGATGTGATCAAAAGAATAACTTTTGTCATTTTCATGATGTGTGCTTTTAAGCTGTGTTATTCTGTAAGAGTTAAACGGTGTTCACTGCTGTGTTAAAGTTGAAGTCTCGGGTCAGAGAGACCAGACGGTTTTGTTTAGAAAGTCAGAAGACAGTTAATCCGTTGTTTCTCATGAAAAGGGCTCCAGTCTGCTCTGTCTTTTCCTAAACAAATCTCCCTCTGCTCTGGCTGTAACCTTGGGTCGTGATAACACAAGTGAACTGCTCAACTGGTCCGTGGACCAATGAAAGAGACACAAGTCTCACTCCTCTCATGATCTTCTTTTAAGTTCTAACTTTTGCTGAAACGCTTCAGTTTTTGCTGGGAGCTTCAAAGACATGAAGACGTCCCAAAGAGCTGAATGAATGCCTGTCACCCGCCAAGGACAGTCATTCAGCTAAGGATTGTATAACATGCTGTTATGAATCCACTTCGAACGAGCGTAAGCTCAAAACTTTGTTTATTCCTTCCTGGAATAAGCTTATCTTGAAGTCAGAGGCCAGGAGCTGACATATTTTCTGATGACCAAGCGGAACCCAGGAGACGTTGGAAACGTAAACGAATGACCAGTTCGGACGAACTGGGCCTGAAGGACTGTGCATCTTACAGGCTGGTGTCATCTCTTTATCAGACTCGTCGTCGAAAGGTAAAGAGCTGTTTACAAACGTACCTGGATTTTAGCAGAAATCTGATGAGAAGTGTCACTTTGGTAACATGCTCAAGACAATTTCCTTTAACCCATCTCTCCATCTTTCCTCCTATCCTTTTCCCTCAATTCTAAGCTGGAAACTATTTTAAGCTAAAGAGCCCACAGACTAAATATGTTAACATCCAGTATTGAAGTCTGTTGTGTTGAATTTAAGTGTGCTGACGTATTAAATTGAAAGAAAGTGAAATCATGTCAATCAAGTGTAATGGTGTTAATTTAGTGATTTATTTTAAATAAATGGTAGTGTCGCCTGGCATACCAACTAAGTTAACGTGTCCATTGTCACTCTATAGCTCTGTTTATTTATCCATCATAAAGATCACAGAAATATTGGGTAAACTGAAAAAGAAAAGAATCCGTGAAATTACTATTCAATCTGAATAAGTAAATTAATTAAGGATAAAGAGGTCAGCTTAATACTGACCCCTGTTAAAATCCTTTAGTTACATCTGGGTGGCACTATATGTGTTTAAAGACACAATATATGGTCTCCCTCATGTTCCCTTCAAGCAAAAACATTTGATCACAAATAAGTGTGGGACCCCACTACGGCTATATATTTTTTGTTTAATTTGATCCACCTGGAGAAAAACAATTATATAATCTTCTAAAAAAGCTAAGTCTGGTCCTCTGGACATTCAAAAAACAAAACAAAACAAAGCAAAAAAAAAAAAAAATTGTAGAAACATTTTGTCTTTCGTCCGAAAGACTTCCTCAGTCTGAGGTGCTGGGTCCAGAGGACCAGACTTAGCTTTTTTAGATTTTTCTACCTGGATAATTGAGCATGCATCAGAGTAATTATATAATCTATTTTCCAAGCTTCAGATGATTTACAGTACATTATAGGAAACCCTCGACCTACGGCGCCCACGACCTACGGCAATTCAGACTTACGATTGTATCATATTTAATAAAAATATGAAAAAAAAAAAAAAATTCTGTTTAAATTTTATTAATTTCATGTGTACAGCCCTTTGTTGCAGCTGTGGTTGTTTTAAATGGCTTTATAAATAAAGTATAATTATTAATATTATGTTTTTATTACAATTTTATCGTATTTACGCAACTTCCGGTCGTTTCCGGTCGCCATTTTACAATTCCCAAGTGCGGTCAATGGAGCTCCGCCATAGAGGCTCCTGTCAGCTGGCTCTAGAGGACCGTGTGTCCGATCAGGGTTGCCTCATACGGATAAATTAGCTGGAAACACTCGGTCAACTCTGTGGACGTCTCAGGCCCGGAGGAGCAGCCGCCGATCGCCCCGCGATCGCTCCCACAACGCCGCCCGACATGCTAACGACAGCAGCTAACAGAGCAGCTAACACAGGCGAAGACACCGAGCCGACATGCCGCGGAGGGGCCATCTGCGGCCGGGAGCTCGCCGCAAATGTCCGCCTGGCAGCCTAAGATGTCGGGGGACACCGAGCTAACGCGGAGATACAAAGCCGACAGCCTTTTTGAATGAACTGACATGCTAACAAGTGCTGCTAATGGCGGGGCCTAACAGCAGCTAACGCCGAGCAGCTTGTTTTGGATGGAGGAACATCGCGGAGAAACGGCTTTCAGTAAGTTTTTTTTTTCTGGCTCCAAATGTATGAAGTTAAGAAGCTAACAGTCCTTCTTTTAAACAGTTTTGACCACGTGTGTGCGTGTGGAGCGTAAGGAAGCTGGGGGAGCTCGGACGGGTGCAAGAGCTAATGCTAAAAGACAAAGGCAGGCTTTGACCAGCTCAAAGTAAGAAATTACAGTGTATATTTTTTATGTATTGTATTCATTTACTGTACATGTAAAGTTCTGTGCATGTTTATGGCCTATATGTCCACTTGTTCAGTCTCATGCCGTTAAATGTGTGTGCGGCGCTCCGTTAGCGGTATAGCCGCGACCTATGTCAGAAAGGCGGACCTACGATCGGCACGTGTTTTTGGTCCGCGAGGTACGACAACATCAACCTAAGTCACAACCTTAGGTCCGGAACCCTGACGTAACTCGAGGGTTCCCTGTATATGTATATATATATATATATACATAAACAGGGGCCATGTGAGGGAGCCGTGTGAAGGAAGCTGTTTATGTTAAGAGAGAAAACCCTTCTCTCAACAGAGGAGGAGGTCTGAGATTTCAGCTTTCCAAGACTTATAACTCAGTTTTGGGACTGATTCCGAAACGTTTTACACCGGATGGGAACTGAGGTGTCTTGTCTGTAAATTAGACTAACAAATTTCTTTGAGAAGCCTCTGTTTGTTGGTTGGGAGTTGTTTTTTGTCAATTTACATACAGTGTTGTCTTCTGTCAGAGACCTCAAGGGAACCCCCTACTGTTAAGGTGTGATCTGTCAATTTACATGTATGTGTTACCTCAGCTTGAAATTTACATATGATGGTGCGTGGTTCTGTTATGAATCCAAACTTCTCACAGTTGTTCATGGAATTGAGAAAGCCTCCTGGATGGGAGTTGAAACGTTTTCTGTAACAAATAAAATCCAGTTGATCTTGTATTGAACGCCTTTTTGATTTGAGACTCTTATTGTGAAGGGCTGAAGAAAGTTCTGTCTGTTCCAGTACTGCAGGAGGACAAACGTAAAAGAGCAGGATAATTTGCATTCCCTTGTTTGTAGTTTACCCTATAAAAGTGAAACACACACCTCTCAGTTGCAAAATAATAGATAAAATGCATATGGCATATTATGTGCCTGTCAACAACAAACTCAGCAATCTACAGCAATGGCCCAAAAAAGCAAAGGCCTTGTATAACATTTGACCTTGATTTGTGACCTTGATCAGAAGTTATGGGCGGGACAAGAGATAGTTACTGTATTTTTCAGACTACAAGGCACAATATCAATGAACGTGTCTGTTTTCATTCATAAGATGCATTAAGCAAAACAAAACTGAAAGTTATGCACCATAACTCATGTTCCCTGAAGGAAGGGAACGAGGTGCAACATACTTGCTATGGGAATTGCGCCCCCACGCGATTACCTGAAGGAATACAATCACGCCTTTACGGCTAGGGCGTCAGCGTTGCGCCAGAGGCCCCGCCCTCTGGGTATTTAAGCGGCTGACGCCCGTCCATCTTTCTCCAAAATTGCACTTCACCGAGCTTTCAGCATTGAAAGGGCCAGATATGTTGCACCTCGTTCCCTTCCTTCAGGGAACATGAGTTATGGTGCATAACTTTCAGTTCCCTTATCAGTCGGTCTCTCGGTGCAACATACTTGCTATGGGAAAGTAATTCATTCACGCCCTTGAAATGCTCAGTAAAATGCAAGTGAGAACATCCACCTTAAAAAGACAGGCACCTCCCGGCTGCTTTCTACAGGGTATGTAGAGAGCACAGGCTAAGAAGAAAAAATGCCAAACGTAAAGAACATCAGTTTGATGTTTCAACTGGACGTATAGATAAACAACACCAGCTAGGGACAGCCTAAGCGTGTTCCACTAGTGTGAGTTGAAAAACCTTTCTTTTTCTTTTCTTTTTTAAATATAGGGCACAACTGACAAGTGGGACCCATCCTGATGTTGGAGATTAGTTAGGGAGAGGGAAAACCCTTCCAATAAACATCTCCTAGGCAAAACATAAACACCAAAGGGGTACCCTCGTGTATGTTGTAACTGTTTGTTTTGGGATAAAGCAACCAAAGCCATGGGCTCTCAGCCAGTTCCCTTCAAAGGCCAGGCTGAAAGTTGCCACAACCCTGGACGTGGATGTAGAAGTTGCCCACGTGCCTGAGTCAGTAGATCCCTGTGAGGAGGCAATTGCCATGGTATCCCTGATAACATTGAAATTAACTCCGGGAACCACGGTTTCTGTGGCCATCTGGGGGCTATGAGGATCAGGGAGAGAGCTCCCTGGCGCACCCGTTCCAGTGTCGGCCCAATCAGGGGGACAGGTGGAAAGGCATAGTAGAGCACCCCTGCTGGCCAATCGTGTGCCAGAGCATCCATTCCCAAAGGTGCGTCTGTTTCCCTCAAGGAGAAGTAGAGGTCACACTGCGAGCTAGCCCTGCAAGCGAACAAGTCCACAGAGGCTCTCCCAAATCGTGACCAGACCTGTTCCACAATCCGTGGGTTCAGGCTCCATTCTGACGCCAAGAGAGGCCCTCTTGAGAGGGCATCTGCTCCATAATTTAGCTCACCAGGGACATAAGTCAACCTAAGTGACAGGATTCTTGGAGCACACCACGTGAGCATCCTCTGCGTCAGTCCGAGGAAGGCCCGAGACCTTGTCCCTCCCTCTCTGTTGATGAAGGACACTATGGTCTTGTTATCTGATTTCACTAGGATATGCTGTCCAGCAATCAGACCTTTACTGAAGAAGTATTTTAATGACAGGAATACGGCCAGCAACTCCAGGAAGTTGATATGTAATCTCGCTTCCCGCTCATTCCAAAGGCCGCAGGTGTTCTGATTTCTGCAGATCGCCCCCCCCCATCCTGTTTTGAGGCGTCCGTCGTGATTACTACACGAGACGACACCCTTCCCAATGAAACCCCTTCCGTGAAAACGGACGGGTCTCTCCAAGATTCCAGGGCCCTCAAGCACTCTGAATCTATCCTAACCTTTCCTGCTTGATTAGTCAGGGTAGGTTGCGTCTATTGGTTTAGCCATACTTGTATGGCCCGCATTTTCAGTAATGCGTGTGGCACACAAGGAATGGCTGCCGCCAAGAGGCCTAAAAGGCGTTGGCAGGTCTTCACAGGGACCCGATGGTCTAGTTTAAATCTTTCCAGGCAATGGCGAATAGAGGAAACCCGTTCCTTCGAGAGCCAAGCTCTGTACCGGACAGTGTCGATCTGTACTCCCAGAAATACGGTAACCCGTGATGGAGTTAGATCGCTTTTTTGTAGGTTTATGACAAAACAGAGAGACTCCAGGTGAGAGATCACCCTATAGGAGTGTGACTGGGCCTGCATTCTGCTTCTAGCCAGAATTAGCAGGTCATCCAAGTAATTCATGACCCTAAGTCCTTGATTCCTAAGGGGGGTCATGGCTAATGCTTTAACAGAGTAACCGAGTTTTCGACAGATCGAGCGCTTTGACTTCTATCGAGGCTTTTTTGTCCACCTCGACTACCCGTAGTGACGTCATCACGTCGCAGTAACGTCTGTACGTCACATCACGTGATAAAAACAGAGCGCGGGGTAGCTTTTAGCTTCTAGTAGACGCTACAAAATGGATTCCTTTGTGCACACGGATGTATGGAGCTGGTCCAGTCTTGTCAAAAAGGTAAAACAGTTTATAATTTTATAAATTGCGCTACTCATTGAAACATCCTGTTGACTTTCTTTGCTTTGAACACCGTTGGCCGTAGTAGATTGTGACAGCAGAGGGCAGTGTTGCATTAACACGGCCGAAACGGCTTCATCTCTCTCGTTTCACAAAGAAAAAGAAACAAATATTAATCTCTCTAGAGCTATTAAAAACCTTTAAACACAATCTCTAAAAGTAAACCTAAATTGCACAGCACTGCAGGCGGTGGTACGGTGTGGCTGTGGCCCCATTTGTTTTTTAAGTTTCGGTTTTCAGCGCGTTACTTTCACTTTTAATATTAATAATAATAACTAATAGTTTTGTTTTTCCTGTGACTTATGTGCAGTATGATAAATGATAGGAGCATAATAAATGCTCCCAATGTTTTGTTGGTCTTTTTTTTCTTTTTGTAAAGACGTTTTTATGCATTATATTTATTTATTTATTTTGCATCATAAGACACTGTGATGTCATCGGCTACTCGAGCGCCGCTCGAGTTTTTTTATGTTAATGTCGAGGTTAAAAATTATGTACTCGTTCACCCCCTAGTCATGGCCGTATCCAAACATTTAGTAAATGTACGAGGAACAGTCTTTAAACCGAAGGGTAAGGCTGTGAATTCATAAGCCTTCCCTTCGAACGCAAAGCGGAGGAACTTCCTGTGTTTCCTCCACACGCCTATGTGGAAATAGGCATCTTTTAAATCCACTGTACATGCGTAGTCTCCTGGGGCCTCATGTACAAAGACTTGCGTAGATTTCTTACTGAAAAGTCACGTACGGACAAATCCAGAAAAGTGTCCACGCACAAAAAAATCCAGATTTATCAAACTGTGCGTACACCGGAATCCACGCACATTCCTTATGTACAACACAATCAACGTGGAATTCAGCGCACATGAGAGAGTGGCCGACTCCGCCCTTGACACGCCTCCGTATGAATATGCAAAGTCATTCAAATATGCCATGCACGACAGGAATGTCGTCTCTGCTCCATTGCAAATCATGTCGGAACGTGGAAAAAAGAGGAACTTCACGGACTGTGAACAGAAATCACTTCTGAGTGAGGCAGAGAAGCACGGAAAAAGGCTTCATTCGGCACGCACAGTGCAAAACAAACCATCCACTTTTAAATAAGAAGTTGACCAAGCTGATCTAACATGCCTGTATAGCTTAGTGGCGAACGCGCCCGCCCTTCGTCCCAAAGGTCGTGAGATCGACTCCCGCTTGGTACAATGTTTTTTTTTTTCATTCCAGATTTAAAGACCACAGGAAAACTATTGAATGAAACAACAAGAAATAGAACAATACATGAAATGAAAGGAAGCAGACGATTTATTGTTTTGTAAATAGTTTTCATGTGTATTTCAATCTGGAACGAAAAAAAAAAGAAAAACGTTGTACCATGCGGGAGTCGATCTCACGACCTTTGGAACTAAAGGCAAGCGCTTTACCCACTGACCTAAACGTAGGCGTGTTAATACACCTTGGTTAACTTCTTATCTAAAGAAATTACATCTCATTGTTGTCAATATTGTTGCCACTATCTGGCGCATGCTTTTATATCCACTCATCTAATTGCGTCCATGTGGATGTAATAATCGTTAATCATGTGTGTTTGGTGGGATTTATGATTGTTTTCACATCGTGGACACGGTTTCACAGATCACCTGTAAGTGTCGCCAAAGGAACAATAACCACAGAAACGTGCGTACGCCAACAGGGGAGCAGCCGTGGATTTCTACGTGGATGCGCAGATATTCCCGTTCATATCAGATTTGATACATACGCCACTTTGCGTGGAAAGTGACGTGCGCAATGTTTTTGTGCGCACGCATGGTTGATACATGAGGCCCCTGGTCTCACAGACTGGAGAACTTGCCGTAGTGTAAGCATCTTGAACTTAAAAGTTTTAATTCTTTTGTTGAGAGCCCTGAGGTCCAGAATCGGTCTCAGGGAATGATCCTTTTTGGGCACCAGGAAGTATTTGCTGTAGAGGCCAGAGCGTAGTTTGCGTTCTGGGACCAAACTAATCACTCCCTTTTGTAACATTGTCAAAACTTCCTCCCTCAGCACGTGTAGGGTTAATCTTAGATTGCAGCACCCCTGTGAAGCGGGGTAGTCTTTTTGTGAACTGCAACCTGAGCCCGTGACATATTGTTGTCATGACCCAATTATTTGGTAGACACGCCTTCCAGGCCTGCGCATGCGCGCTGAGCCTGGACGGCATGTTGAATTGCTACTCGTCGTGTTTTTGCGCTGGAGGGGTGGCCTTTGACACCTCTCGCGCTCTTTCGAGCAGACTGGTCGGCCCAACAGAAGATATTGCGAGATCTGACCGTCTCTGGCAGAGCTCGTGTATCCTTCCGTGGTTCATAGTTTGACCACATGGTTTGTGTTTTATAAAAAAATGGGACTCGAGTCAAGAACCAGGGCAGTCTGTGCTTTGGTACCTTTATTTTTGTACATGCCTGAAACAGTGTTTGTTTTGTTTACACATACAGTATGCGAGTCATGTTTGGTGCGCACACATGTCACCAGCTCCTCGGAGTATTTTACAAGGAGAGACTGGGCTCAAAAAGTTAGATTCCCGTATCACGTGGGCGGGCAAACCTGTAAAATTATCAGTTCGTCCTGCTTCATCAGGTCCGAATCTGCTTTCCACACAGGGTCACTGAAGAGGCCCTCGGCCGGTACTGGAAATTTTCACTGTCACCAGCGGGTCTCTTCCGTGGAAGGCCACGCATGTCTTCCTTTGGGGGTGCAAAGCTTTTCTTTGGCAACCCCTCTCGGAGGGCTTCCGCCTGTTTGCGCTTTTGTTCCAGCCTGGCCTGGACGCATTCCAGGGCTTCCCCGAAGTGTCCCCTCGACTCGATTGGGTGCTGGAGGAAAGTGGACCTCTGGTTTTCCGGGAGGTCCGACAATGTTAGCCAAAGATGGCGCTGGGCGACAACTATTTCCGCCATTGCTTTGCCTTAGGAAATGGCTATTGTCCCCATCATGCGGAGCATGAGGTCAGAGGCATGGCGGGCCTCCTCCATGGCCTCCGTTGTGGCCTGCTCGTCTTTTGTTACCTGGATATCCTGCAGTTTTTCTGCCAGGTATGCCTGCACCATGGTCGACGCGTTCATAGCGTGAGCGGCAAGGCCCTGAGCCCTGTAGCACTTCTTAAGTTGTTTCTCCGAAGCGCGGCAGGCCCTGTTGGGTAGCGCTGGTTTTGTTCCCGTGGCTGCGGGGGCCAGGTGAGCCGCCAGAGTTTCCTCTATCAGGGGTGCGCTGGCAAGGCCCACTGTCTCCATTCCAGTGACATCCAGGAGTTGGGACAATGGCAGTGTGATGGGAGCTCCGGGTTCTGCCCAGGAGTGTTTGAGCTCCATGAGGAAGTCCGGAAAAATGGGCATTTTTTGCGACATTGTTTGCTGTTTCGCATAGAAGTAGTTTCCCGCCAGCCTCGTAGCCTGTTGGCGAGGCATGGGGTCTGGCCACGCGACCTGTAGGGCATCTGCCGCCCTATGGCACAGGTCGAACTGAGCAGGGACCGACAAGTCCGGTACCGGTAGGATTTGCGCCAGGTTCTGGGAGGAATCCACACTTTCTCCTCTGTAACCGTACTTGGCGTCTTGGTCAGACACTTCAGGCGTCAAGTCCTCAACGGCAACTGAGGAGTCCGACACATTGTCCTCTCTGACTCGACCACTGCATTCCAGGTCCACAATCTCGAGCTCCGGTTCGGGAGCGAGCAGCTTCGTGCGACGTGCGACCTTCAGCGCCGCGGCCTTAGCCATGGATTTAGCCAACGCGCAAGCGCTGCGTTTCCTCACTACCGCCGACATTCGACGGCAGTGGGAGCAGGAGTCGGGGACTTCCAGCACTTTCCTCGCATGTAGGATCCCTAGGCAGACAGGACAGGCCTCGTGGGTGTCCGTCGCCGAGAGGGAGTAGCCGTATCCACTGGGGCATGGGCGCGAGCGAGGGCTCGTTGTCCTGTTGGTTTTCTTCTTCTTTGTCCTCCGTTTTCCCTTCTCGGGAGCCATGTCCGGAGACGAGAAGCGGTCCTAGTTTTCTTTTGTTCAAAGTCGTCTTCTCCGTTGTCTTGCTTTCGCTGGTTAGCCTGCTAATGGCTAGCAGGGGGTTGTGACGCAGTTAGCGCCGTCGAGCGAAGCAGCTATGGAAAGAGAAGAAAACTTCGAGGTAAGTAGAAAACGCTGGACTAGCTGTCGACAGCCCAGCAGTACGCAGGATAATTTCTCTGTATGCTCAGTGTAGGGAGCAAGCTCACCTCAGTCGAGCGATGCGAAAACAGAGAAGTCCTGCGAAGTTCAGGTGTTAAGCGAGGTGAAGGGCAAATAAGAGAAAGATGGACGGGCGTCAGCCGCTTAAATACCCAGAGGGAGGGGCCTCTGGTGCGGCGCTGACGCCCTAGCCGTAAAGGCGTGATTGTATTCCTTCAGGTAATCGCGCGGGGGCGCAATTCCCATAGCAAGTATGTTGCACAGAGAGACAGACTGATAAAGGAACAGTCAGATATCCTGATGCATGCTCAATAATCCAGGTAGAAAAATCTAAAAAAAGTTAAGTCTGGTCCTCTGGACATTCAAAACACAGGCAGATAAATCAAACTTGATTCAAATCATTCACAATAACCACAAAAAAATCAGTTTGAGGGCCGTAAGCACAACCAGAATTAATACATAAGGTACACCAGACTATAAGGCTCACTGTCAATTTTTGAGAGAATTAAAGGATTTTAAGTGCGCATTATAGTCCGAAAAATATGATAACTGATGTATGGACCTACTGAAACTATACAATAATATGTCTATCTTTTGGTGAGCGTAGAAAAATAAATAGTAGTAGCAGGTTCAGCAGCACACTTTTTAGGACCAGCACCATGAAAAGCAGGTAACGGCCTGTATCTGTGTGTGTGTGTGTGTTTGTCTGTCTGTCTGTTAGCACATTACAGCAAACCCCCTAGTTACGACTCCATCGACCTACGAACAACGGGACCTACAAACGTATCATATTTAATAAAAATATGAAATAACTGTATTAAAAAAAAAATAATAATATATATATATATTTTTTTTTGTGTTTAAATGTTCTTAATTTCATGTGTACATCACTTTGTTGCAGATGTGGTTGTTTTAAAGGCTTTATAAATAATAATTATGATAAAAATGATCATTTCTGATCATTTTTGAGCAATCTTGGGCAGCAGGAAGTAGGTCTTCAGTTTACACGGTCACAAATTAATGTAGAACACCGGACGCCATTTTAGGTTCAGTCACGGGGGTCTCCGGTCACAAATTAATGTAGAACACCGGACGCCATTTTAGGTTAGCTGCCGGGAGCCGGCCTTTGAACACTGGTGACCAGGATGGCCTCATATGGATTAATTACTAGCTGGAAACGTCTCTGTGAACTTTGTGGATGTCTCAGGCAGCAGCGGATTTATCGCCGATCGTGCCAGGCCGCCGCGCGAACACCTCCGGCCTGGCTAGCTCCAGAAGCTAACACGGGAGCTAACACGGGAGCCGGCCTTTGAACACTGGTGACCAGGATGGCTTCATATGGATTAATTACTAGCTGGAATCGCTCTGTGAGCTCTGTGGACGTCTCAGGCTGGAGCAGCAGCTGCAGATTGATCGCCGATCGCGCCGCCGCTCCAACACCAGCCCATGGCCTGGCTAGCAGAAGCTAACACAGGCCTTGAGCAGCTGCCGTGGTTAGCTTGCCGGCCGCCGCGCTGCTCGGCCCGACAACAATCAACGCATGGCAACCTAAGATGTCGGCTTTGACCATCTCAAAGTAAGAAAATATATTTTTATTTATTCTGTAAATGTGAATAGCAATGTTTAACATTACAGTACACTACTGTACATGCTTAAATGTGTGCGCGCGCTCCGTTAGCGGTATTTCCATTAGCGGTATTTCACCCCCTAGCTACGGCAGAATCGAGCTGCGAACCGTTCTTATCTCCCTAACTCGTTCGTAAATCGGGGGTTACCTGTATGTCATAAACCACCTGACAGACTTTTATGAAACTCTCAGAAAAACATCATTAGATCTGCAACTGAACACTGTTTGGAGTGAGCTTCTAGATGCCCACCACAGCCAATCAACTTTGCAAACACAAAATTGACTAAAACCTAGTCAGGTTTATATTTTTGAGTTAAAATTAGGTAGTAACTGAGAGTCATTCTGATCATTGTAAAGCTTGGAACCCCACACTCTCCAGACCTTATTTGAATTAAGAACGATTCCTAGATGGGAAGCGAAACATCTTCAGTGACAGAGTAGATGTCCCGCTGTTTTTTTTATTCTCCTAATTTATTTTTATTTACCATGTCCTGGATGACTATCAATCTATATCAGCTTATTCCCATCACCTTCTCTGAGCACCAACAGGTAACGCAAGCTCTTATGTCAAAACTTTGACATGCAAGTCATGCAAATAATAATTAAAAAACTTCTGAACATAAATTGTGAGTCCAGAAGACTAACGGGGATATTTCAAAGGAAACCTTAGAATCCACACAGTTAAAATAAAGTGATTCCTGATAAACTAAGAATAAAACCGACACCAAAGTGTGCATAAAAAGTTTTAACCATGTGCACTCACAGTGGTTTTCTCCAAACAGTGCAGCAGGTGGTGATGCTGGCTCTCTATTAGAGAGGTAGATTTGCTTTTCTCCTCCTCGGTGTTACCCTGAAACAAACACACAACATGAGCGTTACCCCACCCTCTCACTCAGGAAGACACTGGCGATGTGGGAGGCGTGCTGCCAACAGCTGTCTCAGTACCTGGTTCGAAAGGTTCATCTTGTACGGAAGTTGCTTGAGTTGGAGAGGGAGACAAAAGGAGAACAGACAGGTGGAGTTTTACTCGTGTTCAGGGTGGAGAACAGACAGCCGTCAGAGGCTGCAGTCACATCAGTCAGACACGGGAAGTATTTACTATTCCGACCTGGAGAAGCATTTCTGCTAACGCTAGTGGAGCTGGTGCACTGATCTCTCAGGGGAGAGGGACTTCTAGCTTCTAATAGATATTCAGAAAACAGTTCGTGTAAAAAATTTCCATTGTGACATTTTGCCCGCTTGTTTGCCGTTGCAAAAACTTGCTTAAGGCAACTTGCTAATGACGTGCTTACCATATCCCCCATCCTTTACATCTCGCACTGACGTTTCTGTGTTTGTGTGCAGCCACGCCTGAACTATTGGGCGCTGCTTCTGAATCTGCGGTGCTTCGGAATAATTTCTGGGCAGCGCTGAAGTGAGTCAGAGAAACGGACGACGATGAGGAGGAGGTGAGGAAAAGAAACCCAGAAAAATTTGGAGCATCCCTTTCATAGTCAGTCCTGAGCATGTCATGATCTCTGCTCTCTGCCAGCTGTCATGTCCACTTCTCCGCTGCAGTCAGGCTCATGCCCTGCACCTGTTGCCTGTACAAGAACTCCATCCACACCAAGTCTCTGCCAGATTATCTGATCACTTCATGACTGAAGCATCCAGCGTTCTTGTTCCTGACCCAGATCTCACCCTTGCCTTGTCCATGAAATATTATTTCAGCCTCTCGATCTGCCTATTGACCACCAGTTCTCACTCAGCCCCTATAAGTATCACCCGTTCTAACTTTTTTTGTGAATGACCCATGCTTCTGTTTTTACCAGTGGTGGAGAAAGCACTCAAACACTGTACTTAAGTAAAAGTACAAATAAACAGACTGAAATGTACTCTAGTAAAAGTAGAAGTACCTCATTAACATTTTTACTTAAGTAAAAGTAAATAAGTACTTGTGTTTAAAATACTTAAAGTATTAAAAGTAAAAGTATTTGCTGAATGTATTACCTAATGCAATGTCTACAATATCAGTAAGTGTACCTACGTATGTATATTTTCTGTAATACATTAATAGTGTTAAGCCATTTTAATGAACAATGCTGCAGATAATATGTTTTTATTGTGTTTACTCTGTGACACAGTTCACACTTGGACTTGTGATTCAGTGCAGCAGAATTTCAGGGATGACATGCAGAGTTAAATGCCATTAAGCAAAGAGAGGAACGATTGCACCTTTGGAAGTTTTTATTTAACACAAAGCAAAACCAATGTGTCATTTTAACTGCAGTAAACACATTTAAGTAAAAGCTGTCTGCATGAAAAAAAGGAGCATTAGACACAACTAACAAAGGAACAGGCTCTGATCATTTCAACTCCAGTTTGTCTTCAACTCTAATTAAAACACTGTAGTCAACCTTGTACAGTAATGGGTCAATATGAACAATATTTTAACTTCTTGATACCATTTTCAAAACTTGGACCTGAGTGTCGAGACATTTGGAGACATCTCTTGTCTCCTGACATCATGAACTGACACATTTTAATATTGCAGCAATAATGTGTATTAGTGTATTACTAGCTGATGTCTCTCTTAGTTAATCCTAGATGTTATTATTGTTTTTCTCTTGCATTTGTTGTTGGATGTAACTGGGACCCTGTGTACATAATCTCGTTTTCAACACATGTACTACATGCGGTGCAAATGACAATAAATTCTCTCTGACTCTGACTCTGATAATTTCTAGTTCATGTTCAGAAGAAGTTGGTTTTCAACGTTTTTTGAGTCCAATCTGGTTCTTTTGGGAGAGAGAATCTGTCCTGCTGTACTGTACAGTCTTTCAATAGTAACAAAGTCCATGGTCAATAAACCAGGTATACAATCCAACTATTTTCAGTCAGGTCATCTGGACAGTTTCTTTTGTTGTGCTGAAACGTTTCACCTTCAATGCAGAAGGCTTCATCAGTCAAGGAAACACAACACAAAATTGATTATTCTCCCAACAGCTTACTCCAAAGTGGAACAAACCAGTTACTGTATGTTGGTGCTAAGATGGTCTCTTTGGCACGCCTCCTCCTCCAGTGCCAGCCTTCTTCCTCGTCAACAGTCATGTCAAACTGGTTCAAAACCAACAAAGTCCATGCTCAATAATCCAGGTATACAATCCAACAATTTTCAGTCAGGTCACCTGGACAATATCTTTTTTTTTTTTTCATGTCTTTCTTTTTTTTTTTCAATCATCTTACAGTTGTCTTTCTAAGTTGTCTTCTTTTTATAAGGCCATGGGTGTTGTGTATCTTCTGGTTGACTCTCCGTGGTGGATTTTGGGTGTGTTAGCAGTACGCTGTGGGTTCTCCCAGTTCAATGATGTATAAACTAGAATATACATCATTGGCCCAGCTCTTCTTGAAAGTGGGTCTAACATTACCCGCCCACTTTGCAGTGATTCCATGGACCAACTCCCCTCTCGCCATTGGTTACTTTCAAACTAACGAACAAATGAAATAAAAAATAAAAACGCAACGTGAATGTAACTTGTAATGCAACACATTATAGAAATGTAGTGTAGCAGAAAGTACAGATACTTCATGTAAAATGTATAGGAGTAAATGTCGAAAGTAGCCATGTTTAACTCTAATTGAGTAAAGTACAGATACAGGAAAAATGTACTTGAGTATAGTAACAAAGTACTTATACTAAGTTACAGCCCACCACTGAATTTTTGCTACGACCTCAGAAACCCCACAAGACCCCTTATGATGAGTAATATAAATGGAAACAATGGCCCTCATGCACGAACCGTTCGTACGCACAGATTTGTTCTTATACTGTTCGTACGAGTGATTTAGGATCATTTGTGGCATCCAACAATGTTTTCGTATCCTAGGATTTTTTTCAGATACGAACAAAATTTACGTGTGGTCCAGACCTGTCGTATATTTTACGAGCAGACGGTCCGCTGTTATCCAGACGCCTTTTCTCCACTAATAACTTCATATTTCGTTATTTAGAAAATATTCTGAGTTTAAAAAGAATTAAATGCAACGACACAAATTTGTTACATTAAAAGAAAGCGGCTTCAAACACCCCCCCCGCGCCACCACGCCACGCGCCACTGTCGGCACGGCCACCTCCACCCCCTGTGCCCCACGCCACTCATGTCGAACACCGTGTGCCACGCAACGCGCCCACCCCCCCGCAACCCGCGCGTGGCCCCCCCCGCTCACGACTCATGTGGAACACCGTGTGCCACGCAACGCGCCCACCCCCCGCAACCCGCGCGTGGTCCCCCGCGCACGACTCATGTGGAACACCGTGTGCCACGCAACGCGCCCACCCCCCCGCAACCCGCGCGTGGTCCCCCCGCGCACGACTCATGTGGAACACCGTGTGCCACGCAACGCGCCCACCCCCCCGCAACCCGCGCGTGGCCCCCCCGCGCGCCACTCATGTCGAGCACACACACACACACACAAGTGGGTCTGAGCGGCTCAGATGAATGAAGCCATTGTCAGATCAAACCATTTACTGTACGAGCCATGGGAGACACAACATGCATCTGAGACTTGCGGGGGTGCGCGACAGACCTCCCTCCGAACGCGTGAAGGTCTTTTTACTTCTCATGTATGACACTTCCAATTATTTGTACTTTTTTAATTTACTTCAGCTCCTTCACAGCCAGACCTGGAGGAAGCGACTGTTTGAGCTTCTCTGCCTTCTCCTTGTCTGTGATGACCAGCATGTACAGAAACCTGCTGCAGCGCTTGTGATAAAAAGCAGAAGAAAAAAAAGAAAAAAAAAATGAATGGACACTTCCTGCTGTCAGAGGCAGGAAGCGTGGCCTTATATGGTGTTTTGAGGGGTGGAAATTATGTAAATGACATTTCCGCGGGCACGCGCAGCTGTTTAGAACAGGTGGGATTCATTATATTTACGCAAGCCATTTACACACGTTTCCTCATGATAGAAGACTTTGTTGAATCTGACGTGGCATGTTCGTACGAACGCTTCGTACGAACAAAAGTAGGAGAAATTTAGGATAAAAATACGAACATTTTCGTGCATGAGGGCCAATGTTCCCTCGCCCGGACGCGGGTCACCGGGGCCCCACTCTGGAGCCAGGCCCGGAGGAGGGGCACGTTGGCGAGCGCCTGGTGGCCGGGCTTTCACCCATGGAGCTCGGCCGGGCACAGCCCGAAGAGGAGACGTGGGTCCCCCTTCCCATAGGCTCACCACCTGTGGGAGGGGCCAAAGGGGTCGGGTGCATTGTGGAATGGGTGGTGGCCGAGGGCGGGGACCCTGGCGGTCTGATCCTCGGCTACAGAAGCTGGCCATTGGGACATGGAATGTCACCTCTCTGGTGGGGAAGGAGCCTGAGCTAGTGTGTGAGGTTGAGAGGTTCCGGCTAGAAATAGTCGGACTCACCTCAACGCATGGCTCTGGCTCTGGAACCAGTTTCCTTGAGAGGGGTTGGACACTCTTCCACTCTGGAGTTGCCCCTGGTGAGAGGCGCCGAGCAGGAGTGGGCATACTTGTTGCCCCCCATCTCGGTGCCTGTACGTTGGGGTTCACCCCGGTGAACGAGAGGGTAGCCTCCCTTCGCCTACGTGTGGGGGGACGGGCTCTGACTGTTGTTTGTGCCTATGCGCCGAACGGCAGCGCAGATTACCCACCCTTTTTGGAGTCCTTGGAGGGGGTATTGGAGGGTGCGCCTCCTGGGGACTCCCTTGTTCTGCTGGGGGACTTCAACGCTCACGTGGGCAATGACAGTGAGACCTGGAGGGGTGTGGTTGGGAGGAACGGCCCCCCTGATCTGAACCCGAGTGGTGTTCTGTTGTTGGACTTCTGTGCTCGTCATGGATTGTCCATAACGAACACCATGTTCAGGCATAAGGGTGTCCATATGTGCTCTTGGCACCAGGACACCCTAGGTCGTAGTTCAATGATCGACTTTGTTGTCGTCTCATCTGATCTGCGGCCGCATGTCCTGGACACTCGGGTGAAGAGAGGGGCGGAGCTGTCAACTGACCACTACCTGGTGGTGAGTTGGCTCCGATGGTGGGGGAGGATGCCGGTCAGACCTGGCAGACCCAAACGTATTGTGAGGGTCTGCTGGGAACGTCTGGCAGAGTCTCCCGTAAGACGGAGCTTTAACTCCCACCTCCGGGAGAGCTTTGAACACGTTCCGAGGGAGGCGGGGGACATTGAGCCCGAGTGGGCCATGTTTCGCGCCTCTATTGTCGAGGCAGCTTATCGGAGTTGTGGCCGCAAGGTTGTTGGTGCCTGTCGTGGTGGCAACCCTCGAACCCGGTGGTGGACACCGGCGGTGAGGGATGCTGTCAAGCTGAAGAAGGAGTCCTATTGGGCCTTTTTGGCCTGTGGGACCCCGGAAGCAGCAGATAGGTACCGGCAGTCCAAGCGGCATGCGGCTCGGGTGGTTGCTGAGGCAAAAACTCGGGCGTGGGAGGAGTTCGGAGAGGCCATGGAGAATGACTTCCGTACGGCTTCGAGGCGATTCTGGTCCACCATCCGGCGTCTCAGGGGGGGAAAGCGGTACGCGACCAACACCATTTATGGTGGGGATGGCGTGCTGTTGACCTCAACTCGGGATGTTGTGAGTCGGTGGGCGGAATACTTCGAAGACCTCCTCAATCCTACTGGCACGTCTTCCACTGAGGAAGCGGAGCCTGGGGACTTTGGATCGGGCTCTCCAATCTCTGGTGCGGAGGTCGCCGAGGTGGTTAAAAAGCTCCGCGGTGGCAAGGCTCCGGGGGTGGATGAGATTCGTCCTGAGTTCCTTAGGGCTCTGGATGTTGTGGGGTTGTGTTGGCTTACGCGACTCTGCAATATCGCGTGGACATCGGGGGCAGTTCCCTTGGATTGGCAGACTGGGGTGGTGGTTCCCCTATTCAAAAAGGGGGACCGTAGGGTGTGTTCCAACTATAGAGGGATCACACTCTTAAGCCTCCCTGGTAAGGTCTATTCAGGGGTTCTGGAGAGGAGGGTCCGTCGGATAGTCGAACCTCGGATTCAGGAGGAGCAGTGTGGTTTTCGTCCTGGTCGTGGAACACTAGACCAGCTCTACACCCTCAACAGGGTCCTGGAGGGTGCGTGGGAGTTTGCCCAACCAGTTTACATGTGCTTTGTAGACTTGGAAAAGGCATTCGACCGCGTCCCTCGGGGGGTTCTGTGGCGGGTACTCCGGGAGTATGGGGTACCAGGCCCATTGATATGGGCTGTTAGGTCCCTGTACGACCGGTGTCAGAGCTTGGTCCGCATTGCCGGCAGTAAGTCAGGCTCGTTTCCGGTGAGAGTTGGACTCCGCCAAGGTTGCCCTTTGTCACCGATTCTGTTTATAACTTTTATGGACAGAATTTCTAGGCGCAGCCAAGGTGTTGAGAGGATCCGTTTTGGTGGCCTTAGAATCGCTTCTCTGTTTTTTGCAGATGATGTGGTCCTATTGGCTTCATCAGCTCGTGATCTACAGCTTTCACTGGAGCGGTTTGCAGCTGAATGCGATGCGGCCGGGATGAGGATCAGTTCCTCCAAATCCGAGGCCATGGTCTTGAGCCGGAAAAGGGTAGCGTGCCCTCTCCGGGTCGGGGAGGAGGTCCTGCCCCAAGTGGAGGAGTTTAAGTATCTCGGGATCTTGTTCACGAATGAGGGAAAACTGGAGCGTGAGATCGATAGGCGGATAGGTGCAGCGTCCGCAGTGAAGCGGGCGCTGTACCGGTCTGTCGTGGTGAAGAGAGAGCTGAGTCAAAAGGCAAAGCTCTCAATTTACCGATCGATCTACGTTCCCACCCTCATCTATGGTCATGAGCTTTGGGTTATGACCGAAAGAACAAGATCTCGGATACAAGCGGCTGAAATGAGTTTTCTCCGCAGGGTGGCTGGACTCTCCCTTAGAGATAGGGTGAGAAGCTCAGTCATCCGGGAGGGACTCGGAGTAGAGCCGCTGCTTCTCCACATCGAGAGGAGCCAGTTGAGGTGGCTCGGGCATCTGGTTAGGATGCCTCCTGGACGCCTCCCTGGTGAGGTGTTCCGGGCATGTCCCACCGGGAGGAGACCCAGAGGAAGACCCAGGATACGCTGGAGGGACTATGTTTCTCGGCTGGCCTGGGAACGCCTTGGGATTCCCCCAGAGGAGCTGCTCCAAGTGGCTGGGGAGAGGGAAGTCTGGGCCTCCCTACTTAGGCTGCTACCCCCGCGACCCGACCCCGGATAAGCGGAAGAAAATGGATGGATGGATGGACCTCAGAAACCAGCTCCTCACTCTGAAGAGAAGGGTTTTGTCGGACCTTCCAGGCTCGCTCACCAGTGACGTCATCGCAGCATCTGCAACTCTTTCTCCCCCTGTGATCAAGCTCTACAGGTTACTGTTGACTCCGCCCCCTCAGGGCTTTTGGCGCCTGCTATAACTTTGAATAAATCCTCTTATTTCACTCCCGTGTGCGGTTGAATTTCCGGGTCCCTCTCACAACACATTACAGAGCAGTTTGATTGTATTCTCAGCAGACATATTTAATTAGTCCAAATTTGCAACAATGTTTTGTCACAAGAACAAATTAAAAGTCGCAGAAAGCGCACCCTTCTGTGTACAAGTGACATCGTTCTTAGTGTTCTTGTGGTGACAGTGCAACCTTTTTGCATTCTTCTTCAGAAGAACCTTTCAGTTGTTTATAGGAAAAACTAAAAATACTACTCTCATCCTGTGTATTCGACAGCAGCGCAGAGAGGCGAGCAAAATATCACGTTTGGAAGAATTGTAGTAGCAGTTTGTAGCAGGGTGGTGTTGAAAGCAGAGGCTTCTTTGCTGAGGCGGTACATTGTGGCTATGATGACTCAGTTTTTCTTTGCTCACCTGCGTTCTTGCTGCTTATCTGTAGCTAACGCAGCAGTACAACGCAGGTGTTTAAGGCTGATCTATTTCTGTCCCTCTCCATACATATGACTACAGGCCCGTATCAGCAGTCTATCTGGAGGCGGCTGTGGCTCGCTACCCAGGTGGCCACCATGCTGCCGAGTGGAAACAGCTTGATCTGCCGGGTGACAAAACACAATGTGTAGCGCTGCGTGGCGCTGAGCACACTGTTAGTAAAAACCCTCCTTACAATTAAGGATTTGACAGCAATTAACAGTTATTAAAATGTACACACTGACAACACTGGAAGCAGCTGTCTAATGTTGTGTGGGCTGCCCTCATGCTGACTCTTGAAGCTTGAAGACTTAACTTCTGAGAGAAGTCTTGGCACGGAGACATTAGTTTAATATCCTTGAAGCTGAAAGGTGGGGCAGCTAGAGTTTCGAAGCAGTTTTAAGCAGTTTGATGGTGACTGTGGTGAAGATGCAGCTGGAGATGTAGCAATTTTAGGCTTTCCAGTATGTGCCAAATTAACATCCATGTGAGCTCAAGATTTTTCAGCAGAACATTAAACTGCAACAAGAATGTTGTTAGTTTTTTTTTCTTCTGTCAATGGACTTAATGTTAAAATACTGATCTAAGTGTGGACTTTTATTCCAGAAGTACTTGTTTTTCCTCGTGATTGGTTTGGTGATTAAAAAAAAGTTATCCCCACAACAGCTAATAACAATCTCTAACTAAAATATTATTTATGGAGGACTGAATTTACTCTTTAAAACTAGAAATGTCAAGACATAACAAAGTGTAAACTAGAAGAATATCCAGAAAGAGCCATCGTAAATTTAATTTTTGGAATCTCCAGTTGACAACATACACAGAGTATTCTCTCTGAGTATTAAAACATGACAAAAATATCAAAGTTCATGCACAATAATCCAGGTAATAAATCCAACAAAGTTGAATCAGGTCCTCTGGACGGTTTCTTTGTGTTGAAACATTTCATCTCTCATCCAAGAGACTTCATCAGCCTGAGGAGTCACAATAAACTCAGTCTTTTAAGTAGCACACTCACATAGTGGACCAACCAGTTATTATCTGGATTAATGAGCATGAACTATGATGTTTTGAAGCACGTTGGCCATGACTGCCTCAGACGAGATGGTGGGGGAGAGGGCAGACTCCATAAACCATATTATCACGACCTAAGTGGTTGTCCCACTATGTGAGTTTATTGTGTCTTCTCAGAGTCAGAGTCAGAGTCAGAGAGTCAGAGAATCTTTATTGTCATTTGCACCACATGTGGTACATGTGATGAAATGAGATTATGTACACAGGGTCCCAGTTACATTCAACAACAAAATGTAAGAGAAAAACAGTAATAACATCTAGGATTAACTAAGAAAAACATCAACTAGAAATACACTAAGCACTAATGTAATAGAAAAACAAAATCATTACAAACAGACAGCCGCACGAACATGAGTCTATATGAGCAAATGGTCACAGATGAACACAGCAACAAGAAAACAGATCAGCATCAGCATGATGTGATATTTTGCAGTGATTATTCTTATTATTTATTTATTCATGAGTCTAACAGCCTCAGGGTAGAAGCTGTTCCTCAGTCTAGTGGTTCTACACTTAATGCTCCTCAACCTCCTTCCTGAGGGGAGTGGGGCAAAAAGTGTGTGTGCAGGGTGAGTGAGGTCTTTCATGATGCAGGTGGCTCTTTTCCTGCATCTGGAGGTGTAAATGTCTGTGATGGTGGGGAGACTGACTCCGACAGACCTCTGTGCAGCCTTCACCACTCTCTGTAGAGCTTTTCTTTCCGCAGCTGTGCAACCTCCATGCCACACATTGATGCTGGAGCACAGGATGCTCTCCACTGCACACCTGTAGAAGGAGGTGAGGACCGGGCTACTCAGACCAGCTCGTCTCAGTCGTCTGAGGAAGTAGAGTCTCTGATGACCTTTCTTGATCAGGCTGGTGGTGTTGTTGGTCCAGCTGAGGTTATCATTCAAGTGTACACCCAAGTACTTGTAGCTGGAGACCACTTCCACTGCAGATCCACTTATGTTCAGTGGGGTGTGGGTGTGTTTGTTCCTTCTGAAGTCCACAATCATCTCCTTTGTCTTCTTCACATTTATGTGAAGGTTATTGTCTTTGCACCAGCTCTCCAGGTGTTCCACCTCCTGCCTGTAGCTGGACTCATCATTGTTCGTGATGCAGCCCACCACAGCTGTATCATCTGCAAACTTTACAATATGACAGCCTGGATGGGTGGCTGCACAATCATGTGTGAGCAGAGTGAACAGAAGAGGGCTTAACACACATCCTTGAGGAGAGCCAGTGCTGAGGGTTATGGTGGAGGAGGAGAAGTTGTGGATCTTCACGGACTGTGGTCTGTTTGTTAAGAAGTCTGCGACCCAGTTACAAATGGAGGGGCTTAGTCCAAGTGTAAATAGTTTGTCCATCAGGGTTTGGGGGATCATGGTGTTGAAGGCAGACGTGAAGTCCACAAAGAGCATACGGACGTATGAGTCCTTCTGATCCAGGTGGGTGAGAGCAGTGTGGACCACAGAGGAGATGGCGTCCTCTGTTGATCGGTTCTCACGGTATGCATACTGATGGGGGTCCACGTTCATGTTGATGGATGTTTTGATGTGAGTCATGACCAGTTTCTCAAAGCATTTTGCGACTATCGGGGTGAGGGCCACTGGCCGATAGTCATTCAGGCCAGTCACTGTGGAGCTTTTTGGGACTGGGATGATGGTGGCAGTCTTCAGGCAGGTGGGAACTGTTTCCAGGGCAAGTGAGGTGTTAAAGATGTCTGCCAGCACATCGCAGAGCTGATCAGCACATTCTTTTAACACTTTCCCGGGAATGTTGTCCGGACCGGTTGCTTTGTGAGGGTTGATTCTCTTGAGACTACTCCTCACTCAGACTGATGAAGTCTCTTTGATTAAAGATGAAACATTTTAACACAAAGAAACCGTCCAGATGACCTAACTTAACTTTGTTGGATGACAAAAAATAATGATCCCTGTTAGTTTAAAAATTAAAAACTTTTATGTACCCTAAAACCAATCATTGGGCGAGAGGCAGAGTCAATTTAGATCTACGAAATCTAATGCATGTTTACAGGCTTCAGTATTGATGTTTCGTTTCTGCTCTCTTCTGCAGGGGTTGCCACAAAGAGTGAACTCACACAAACGCTTAGGCAAATGTTTCGTGCCATCTCCCCTTCCTGACACAACCTGGGCTTGAACCTGCAACCTGCAGGTCACTGCGGCACTGAAGCCACTGCAGTCCTTTGGTAACAACTAAACAAAGCAACTTTATTTATTGGTGCTGACTGAAACGCTGCAGTCATAAAGCCTTGTTTACAATTAATACACTCATCAACATGGTGTGTACATCCAAACTCCACTGCCATTCTGTTAAATTAATGGTCTATTTAGGCGTTGCTATAAATTTGTTGCATTATTCAGTCGCAGCTTGAGTTTTATTGAGGTCATTCTGATCATGTCCTCACCCCTGCTGCACAGGAGAGATACTGCAATAAAGACAACTGAAGAGTGAGTGAAAAGGAGGAACAAACACTTGTTTTTGTGCTGTGTACACCCCGGGGGCCACTAAAGTGCTTGGAAACTGCAAGATTTTTGGTGAGGCGAGGAACATCCTTCTGTTGTGTTTACTTTTCTTGCTGCATTGCCTGAAGCCTGTTTCTCAGCTGGGCAACTGGGCTCAGAGACGCTTGCGTTTAAATGCGCTGCTTACGAAATTAGAGCAGTTAGTTGCTCTGATGGGATGCTGGGATAATTAATGAACAAACGGGCGAGGCCACAGTCTGGAAATCCAGTTTGATCACAGGTCAGGCTTTAGGTGTCATTAGTTAAAATATGAATACATTTAAGTAAGCCCCGCGTGGCCAGGTTTTTGGCAACATAATATATCACGTATGCGAGTCTCACCGTGAGCTCAAGGACTTCGTTGAACAGGCCGTTGCGCTTGTTGTGCAGGAAGGCGTTCGAGCTCCTCGTCTTGGATAGTCGTATCCTGGCCAAGCGGGCTTTCTGCAAATAAAAGAAAACATTTTTAAAAATGACGTTACCGAGGGTCTCAACCACATCCTGCATTGCTCTGATTTGAGCTTCACTACCATATGTTTCAGTTGTGATCCTATTGATCACTTCAAACGTGCACTACTAAAGCATTCACTCTGATCCCCAGATATACTGCTGAATTATTCATGGCGACTGCACGAGAACACGTTCCTTGGGTTGGAAATCAGTACGACTGGCAGCTGTTAGTGGAGCAGGTAAATCCTGCGTACATCAAGCTGCTAAACGTCATGCTGTGGAAAACATATCAATGAAAACATAAAATACACAAGGCTTGAGCTATTTGAGAAGATTTTTTAAATTATAAATTGTGTATTTGTTGTCTCCTCTCAGCTTCACTATGTCAACCTAAATGCAGCTTTAGCCATTAGATAAGTTCATAGTGAGCAGTGTAGTGTTTTTATTCCTCTCAAGCAGTCCAAAATCTTGTGTGGGGCAGTCGGAAACAGAGATGAACAAGAAAGAGAAAGAACACAAGAACATCTCTTTATGTTGTTTCAAGGAAACACATAGGCCTATCCATATTATATTCAGTAATATAGAGATATTTCTTTAAAACAATCAAAACCTCAGGGTGGTTAAGTATCAAGGATGCAGGTGGTTTTGGTTTGTTGCTGAATCTATTTAAAAATGTCAACGGTGGACTATGATTTAATGCTAATAATGTCCTGTTGAGGAACATAAAAGGCAAAACTCTGATGCGTTTAGGGCGTGTACACAACAGAGGGAGAGCAAGACGACAGGACACACAAACTGTTCCTTCTGCATTGAAAGCCAGCGTTGGGAAGTATTTTGACTTCTGTTAAATTAAAGGAGAAAATAATGTTGACAAGAGCCACTTAAGACATGGCCAATCACTGATTTATATACAAGTGACCAATACTGGTCGATTGTGGGAGTGGTGGCACAGAGGTTAGAGAAGGTGGGCATGTGATCGGAAGATCGCCAGTTCAACTCCCAGTAACGACAACATCAAAATGTGGGTGGGATAGGTGAAGCACCCACACCTGTCTCCACCCTCATTT
>JBBPBX010005433.1:60391-72170 GCA_038048925.1 Garcialebias charrua
TCTGGTGGCACTCTATCTGTATCTTGGCGTACTCTTGAATAGCATTTTCCATGTATTCCAGTCCCCATCTAGAAACAGAAAAATAAAAATTACATAAACATCAAATATTCTGCTATATGTTTCAAACATTTATTATAGAAAAAACAAAGCAAGAAAATAAGCCAATTTAGAAAAATTGCCATAATATGAATATTCCATATCACACAATGCTTAGGATGTCCTTGATAGCTGGGTTTAAATTGTAAAGTTTTCCTTTATTATTTTCTACATTAATCATGAACATGATAGATCAATATGACTGTTCACATGGGCTCAAATAATCCTAGTCATAGAAACACTTGACATCAGAAACAGAATTCATTTCTTACAGAGGTGTTTGCATTCACTAGTAACTGAATGAGTTTTGTTTCACAACGTGTAGTGGTCAGAATGTTGTAGGAAAGGTGCTCAGCCACTATCACGTCAGGTTGTAGCCAAAATGATTTAAAAAAAACATTATGGGAGTCGATAAACTGTTCACTTGTTTTCATCTTCCTTAAAAATAATTAACTATAGATGTTTTAGCCATAAACTATAACCTGTATTTTTCAAAATAACAAGTGTATGTGAACAGTTGAGAAATAACTTTATCCTTTTGTGTCGGTTTAGCACTGCCTGAAAAAAAAAAAGAAAGAAAAGAAAAAAAAATTATGCATTCCAGGTAGACTTTAAAGTGAAGGGACTGGCTGAATACCAAAACATAAAGAAAAGGAACTGATCCCTTTATGGATTAATATGTGCTACGCAGAGAGCTTTATCACAGGTGAGGAAGAAAAAAACCTGTTCTATTCATTCTCTCCCACAGTCTACATGGGGGTGAATTTCAACTCCACATAAGGAGCTGAACTCATTCAATCTCCTCATTATCATGTTGATACAGACACGATTTATTTTTCTGGAATCATGTCAAGAATAAGATGTTTCCATATGAAAGACAAACATAACTGAAATACACCTTCAGTCTTGGCTGATGAACGTGGATGAGTCTCTGCAGGGGTGTTTGCACTGGGACGTTGAGGTGATACTGAAAAGGGATCTGAGGTGTATTCAGGCTCTGTTCCTGACATGTTGCTTCCCTTTTATTCCCTCAATAAAACCCTTTTTCCTAAAGCATGACAGCAGGAAATTGTACTCTCTTCAAACAGCTCGAAAAGTGACGGGAAAATATCTGTAACAAGCAATAAACACCCCATGCAAAGTTGTTTCTGATGAATAATTACCCAATTACCAAATAGAATTATTGACCCAATTACCCAATAGAATTATTCATTTTGTGATGCAGTTTGTGTATTACAGTTAGGAAAATTAAGTAGAATTATTCATTTTGTGATGTAGTTTGTGTATTACAGTTAGAAAAATTAAGTAGAATTATTCATTTTGTGATCTAGTTTGTGTATTACAGTTAGGAAAATTAAGTAGAATTATTCATTTTGTGATGTAGTTTGTGTATTACAGTTAGAAAAATTAAGTAGAATTATTCATTCTGTGATGTAGTTTGAAGGTTATCATTGGTTGAACAAACTGTGAAATAAGGGGCAGATATAATAAGATTTCATCTTCTTTCTGCTCCCTTCATTTTATCCTACTTGTATTCTTGTATCTGATGAAACTGTCTTGTATTGTTCTTTTAAAATGAATGAATAAACATCAAATCAAATAATAGTTTTATTTTGTTGATTTGTGTACTCAATGACGAGTATACCAAATGCAGTGCAGTGAAGAACATAAAACCATTGCTGGATCTCAATACAATGATTCAAAACTAACGATGGTTTGAGAGAGGAGTAAAGGAGGCCATCTTTGTAAAAATAAACCGTCCATCATTAAACAGAGGTGGAGGCCTCCGTGTTCAACTGTCCCCCTCTTACAATGCTGTTACTGCTCGTATCACTCCGTCTTCTGTGAATAGCAAACAACCATCAGGGTGCTAATGATCCATCGTTATGCTGTTGGTCCTCCCTGATCATGTGAGTAGCTGGTTTTGGCTGTCAGCAGAAAACTGGTTGATCCACTATGAGAAGGTGCTATTTATAAGACTAAGCTGAATACAGCATCTCAGACTGAAGAATTCATTTGGACAAAAGACAAAACGTTTCTTCAGTTTTTTTTTTTTTTTTATGTCCAGAGGACCAGACTTAACTTTTTTAGATTAAAAACTAAGTTTTTATGAAAACTTTATTAGTGCAACTTTAAAACTATTTTCAAGATTTTAGTTATTTTAGTTATTGTCACACCTACCCAATTTGTTAAGTTCAATAAAATTAGTTTGCATTTGCAAGAGTGTTCTTCTGAGTTTGGCATTCCTTTTGAATGAAATATTTCCTAGATTTTATCCATCACTGGATCCTGAAAATCTTTATTTTTCCCTCAAAACAGTGATCAGTTTAAGCAAATTAAATGAAATAACAGCCTAATATTATGTCTCCTTGTACACGACTTTCCTCAAACATATTTGCACCTTTTCCACCACTATTACTCAGCCCTACTTTGCTCAGCCCTGCTCAGATCAGCTCTTCAAATGTCGCATTTGCACCACACTTCAAGACTGGTTCTGGAGGCATGTCCAGAATCCAAAATCCAGCTAATTAACTTTTAATGAACTTTAGTTCACCAACTGAACGTTCCGCGATAAGTTAAACTCAAAGCAGTCTGCTCCTCTGATAAATAATGTTAAATTATTATTTTTAAATATGAATGCTTCTGTTAACTTATTTTATATATGAATGTTTCTGTTCAGTGTCTGTGAGACGATTTCTGTTGTGACTTGGCGCTATATAAATAACCTGAAATGAATTAAATCTGATGAACCAGATTGTACAAAAAACATCTATATTTAAAATTCTACATTTTTCTTCATCATTTGATGTATTTGCACTTGTGTCTACTTTTAGTGTTCAAATTAGATATGTGGTTTTGTTTATTGTATACAGATTTTATTTGAGCTTTGATTTAGTGTTATTCTTGTTTTGTGATTCGTACATCTGTGAGTTAGGATCAAGTTGAACCAAAGGTTATCTCTTCTTTAAACATGTTTGAGGGAAATATTCCTGAGAGATCCAATAATTTTGTTTTTTTTTGTTGCCAGGGCTCCAAATCCGGCCTTTGTGAGCACGCGAGGCCAAGATTTCATTTCATTTCATTTATTTATTTATTTAAGTTAGGACAATGCATATTAATCAACATAACAGCAGTTAGCATCAATGTAAATATGCCGGAGTTAGCACAATAGCTAATTTTCATCCGTTGTCCTAAGGCAGGTAAGAATAAGAAACGTCCCATAAAACAAAAGAGCGGAGAAAAATACAAACATCACCTATATAGCACATAACACAACATAAAATTACAATAAAAATATGATGCCATAAGAAAATAGACAAAGTAATCTACACATGAGTGCACCTCTGATTAGTTTTCAGCCAAAGTTTCAGAGAATTTTTAAAGCTGGAGTAGGTGCCACAGTTCCTGATGGAAACTGGCAGATCCGGGGTTTGGCCTCATGGGCTTCAATGGGTCGGCAGCTCGTATGATCCTCCACAGTGATTAGCTCGCTCTGAATTTTGTAGTTGATCACCAAACACAAAAAAACGCCTGGACATCAGCATTAAACACAGTGTTGTCATTATTGTTTTTAAAATCTTAAAAATAGATCCAGCTGCTGCTCCGAGTTCCGAGAAATTGCAAATGGTGGATCGGTGAAAAGTTTCTGAGATCCAGTGACTCCTCCCCCTGACCAATCATAGACCGACAGTGTTCTGACATCATATTTATGTCCCGACTCAGCTGGAACAGTCCCACCAGAGAAGCAGGGACAATAAAAAAGGCAGAATCAGGCTGGAATCAGTTAAAAAGTACTGGTGGAATAGGAATCTTTCTGTGGCAAGCTGAGCAGAGTTAGGGCCGAGTTGGAGTGGTGGAAAAGGGGCAAAGACTCTGGAGGGAGATCTGGCACAAGCAGCCTACCAACTAACTCAAAACAATGTACATGTAATGCTTAAAATGAATAAATCAAATCTTTAGAGATCCCAATTTCTACAAATCTCAGCATCAGAAGGGAGCTGCGGCAGCTTGGTGGTCAGTGCTGTGGTCTTGTAATCCTAAGGTTACAGGTTTGAGCCCAGGTTGCATCAGGAAAGGCATCCAGAATAAAACAATTGCCAAACCTTTCATGGGAGTTCGCTCGCTGTGGCAACCCCTGAATAAGGGAGCAGCCCCCCAAAAAAACCATTAACTTACTTCACAGCATGTCAGAAGTTAAAGTTCATAACAGAATTTTTTTTAAAAGACTAAACAAGTGTTGTTTACTTGGAAGTGTCCTTAAAAAGGATTCCTTATAAAGAACATTAACATATGGGGGGAGTGGTGGCGCAGTGGTTAGAGACGGTGGGCCTGGGATCGGAAGATCGCCAGTTCAAGCCCCGGTACTAACAACATCAAAAAATGTGGGTGGAAAAAGGTGAAACACCCACACCTGCCTCCATCCTCATTTGCCCCACTCTGGGCCCCTGAGCAAGGCCCTTAACACCCACCATCTGCTCCCTAAAGCAGGTCTCTCTTGAAAATGAGTTATCGTGGCTCAATGAGACTACCTGTATAAATAAAGGGTAAATGAAAAAAAATAAAAAAAAAAAAAAAAAAAACGTTAGCCTACGACTGCAAAAATGAGCAAATCACAAAACCTGTTTAAATCATTTGAAAAGTCAGAAGTACATAACGAGTTTTCGATCAAAATACACAACAAGATGTTTGTCTGAGACGAAACTCATTTATATGTTCACAAAACAACTAACGCCAAAAATACACTACACGCGGCTCCGCTCCGCCCCGCTCCGCAGGTCGCAGCTGTGCGAGTCCAATTTCCACTACCTGCGCTCAGCTCAGGTCCGAGTGGATGCGCCGCTCCGAGACGCATGCGCGGGAATTGCGAGATCGCGCGATAAATCAAGTGATAAATAATGAAGTCAGAACAAAACAATTCACTCGGTGGAAGAAAGAGAACAACTGTAGATACTGCTGCCTTGATATTCTCTCGTAAATGAGCTACAGGACATGGTTTGAGCAACAGGAAGTGATGTATTACATTTCAGAATAAAATACTTTATTTATTTCTTGTATTTCTTTTTATTTCTTGTATTGCGTTTGTAGGCGTAGTCAGAAATGATAGTTTGACAGCATTTTTGTACAAATAAATCCGTATAGAGCTAGGATTAGTCCGCCCGTGGTGATTTTATTTTGTAAATACGGAAGTTGTGCTCGTTCCTTTTCCTGTTGGTGCGACGTAATCTTCAAAAGTTGACTCCGGCACAGCTCCGGCGTCCGGCAGAAATAGAAAAATTTCTAATTTTGACGGACTGCCGTCCGCTCTCCGCAGCTCACCGCCGCCGTGCGGAGCCAGTGTACTTTATCTCATTGATTATAATGGGTGCGTATTTGCTGCGGAGGTCGAACCGGAGCGGGGCGGAGCTGCAACGCGTGTAGTGTATTTTTGGCGTAATTCCCAGTTTTGAGCATAATAGTAATGGTAATAATTTGGGCTTGGGGCTACAAGGACAGGCCACCTTTCAGATACTAAGGCCCTGTTTACACAGACACCATGGGTTCAGCCATCTTCCTTCCCCTCTGAACGTGATTGAGTGGCCTATGTCATCTCACTCCTTGCAGGTAAAGCAAAGTCATGGGGTACGTCAGAGTGGCAGAGAGACACAAGGTGCTGCTACAGTTTTACAGCATTTGCCAAAGAACTTTGCAGTGTTTAACCCATCCTACCTGAGAGGGAGGTTGCACGTAGATTGTTCTCAATCAAACAAGGAGATAAACGAGTCACTGAGTATATTATTGAGTTCCATGCCATTGCAGCGGACAGTCGCTGGAACGAGGATGCTTTAACTGACGCTTTTTTCCAAGGCCTTAATGACAACATAAAGGATGCATTGGCAACTAAAGTTTACCCAGAGTCCCTCCAGGGGTTGGAAGACATGGCTACCCGTATCGACCTACGTCTGAGGGAGAAGGACAGAGAGAAGGGCATCAGGCTGGTGAGATTTTCCAAACCTTGAGGTGAGTCAGAAACTTTTTCTCCAACTACACCTGTCACGCCTACTTTCAAAAATCCTCATTTGGAAGAACCCATGCAGCTGGGACGTAGCCGCCTCACACCAAAAGAAAGAGAGAGGAGAAGAAGTTTTCATTTATGTTTTTATTGTGGAGAAAGTAAACACACCATTAGTCAATGCCCATTGAAAGACCAGATTTGGCAGAAAAGAAGTTCCCTGCTGAGAAATCAGAAACCCCAGAACCTCCTCCCCTTTCACTGTGTCTGCTGAAATTTTAATGGCTGGTAAAAAACCTGTTTCCGTGGCCGATTTCATTGACTCTGGGGCAGACACTGAGTTCATTGACCATAATTTCGCTTTATCAGTGGGTATTGAATTAACCCAGTCTCCCAAGACTCATGAAGTTCTAGCTTTAGATGGTCACTCCCTAAATAACTCTTGTTATTCCTTTGTTTTGCTTAGTTTACATGCAGTTTACATGCTAATCCACTAGGGGCACTGTCATGCCAGTAGCGCAGGTTTTACACGCTTCTTCTGTGGTGGCTGTGACTCTGTTGGAGTGAAGCACGGTGGAATAAAGTTCTGTTCAATCCAAAAGAAGGTTATTTTTATTGACTAACATTGGTAGCAGAGGATGGTTTCTAACTACAGAGTTCCACCAACGTTTGAAGAAGGAAAGCCTTATGAAAGTTGGAAGAATGAAGTCAACATTTGGACGAGAGTTACAGATTTGGAGAAGAAAAAGCAAGCGCTTGCAGTCGCCCTGGCGCTGTCTGGAAGGGCGCGAGACACGGCAATGGAAATTCCGGTAGACAATTTAAATAAAGACACTGGAATGACCACATTGTTAGCTAAGCTAGATGATTTGTTCCTAAAAGAGTAAAAGGACAGGATCTATGAAGCTTACTCAGACTTTGACCGAGTCATTAGAGAAGCTAACATGTCAATGGCGGACTATATTATTGATTTTGAGCAGCATTACTCGCGCATGAAAAAAGACAACATGGAGCTACCCGATGCGGTTTTAGCTTTTAAGCTTTTGGACACCGCGTGTTTGGATATTACAGACAGACAGTTAGCTCTAACAGCATGTCCAGATATGACTTTTGCTGCAATGAAATCTGCTTTGAAGAGAATATTTGGTGAAAAGAAAAGGAGTATGACAGCAGAAAATATTAACCAGGAGTCCGTGTTTGCTACAGAGCAACGGTGGCAAAAAGGCAAGTCATGGCGGTAAAATACTCATCAGAAAACTCCACAGCCCAGTACAAACCCGCTGGATAAATACGGACGACGATCAAAATGTGCAGTGTGCCAAAGTACTTTTCACTGGGTTAAAGACTGTCCACACAAAGCTGAGAGTGTTAAAATAACTGATGATGCAACAGACGTGGAAGAGTGCAACATAACTCTGTACACCAAAGAATCACCAACAGATGCAGAAATATTCATGACAGAATGTTTTGGCTCAGCAATAATAGACACTGCTTGTACTAGGATAGTTTGTGGACAAAAGTGGCTGGACAACTACAGAACTGTGTTACAAAAGAAAAGTGTGAAGATGATGAAAAAGACAGAAACACAAAGTCACAGGCCCTTTAAGTTTGGAGATGGAAGAGTCGTCCACGCCATCAAAAAGGTAAGGATACCTGCTCAGATTGGCAACAAAAGGTGTAATATAGAAACTGAAGTGGTACCTGCTGACATTCCACTACTTCTGAGTAAAACATCATTAAAAAGGGCTGGGACCGTTTTGGACATGGAAAGGGACAGTGCAATGATGTTCAACCAGCCTGTCAAACTGGACTTTACTAGCTCTGGCCATTACTGTGTGAACATTGTGGACAGTGAAAATAAAAATCCTACTCACTCTGATGAGCTATTGGCTGCTACTGAGGAAGAAATACTGACTATAACCGACAATATGAACACAAGTGAAAATATGAAAGTTTTGGAGAAACTTCATAAACAGTTTGGGCACGCCTCTGCTGATAAAATGCAAAGACTTCTGACTAGTTCTGGCAATAAGGACATAGAGTGCAACAGTCTGATGAAAAAGGTTGTGAACCAGTGTGAAGTGTGTCAGAAATATTGTAAGACCAAACCAAAACCTGCTGTTGGTTTACCGTTGGCGTCTACATATAATGAAACAGTTGCTGTAGACCTGCATGAGCTTGAACATGGGGTGTGGTACCTACATATTATTGACCAGTTCACCCGCTTCAGGGCTGGTAGTGTCTTAACCACCAAGAGGCCTTCTGAAATAGTCAGACATTTTATCCATGATTGGATCAGTGTGCATGGCCCACCACAAAAGTTATTCAGTGACAATGGTGGTGAGTTTAATAACGAGGAAGTGAGAGACATGGCTGAAAACTTTAATATTGAAGTCAAAACCACACCTGCTTACAGCCCATGGAGCAATGGACTGCTAGAGCGTCATAATCAAACTCTAACTGAGATCCTAATGAAGGTCAAAGCAAGTACTGGATGTGACTGGAGCACTGCCATGGACTGGGCTCTGATGGCAAAGAACTCTATGCAAAGTGTCCATGGATTTAGCCCACATCAGCTGGTGTTCGGGCAGAATCCCAACCTACCCTCTGTAGCCGTTTTCGCATTGGCCAGCCCTCCCCGACTCTCCCAGCTTCTAACCCGGGTTCGGCGTATTCGCATTTACCTTTTCCGCCCGGGATCCACCCTTGTTCTGGAACCATCTCCACCGTGGTTCTTATCGGGCCGAGCCCCACGGACCCAGTTTCACGTCATGTACTGCTCACATTTGATTCGTTGTTTGCAGCAGGGGCGGGACTCATTCAAACAACCTCAGCGCGAGGGTTGAATTTCATTCAAATTTAACTACAGAAACGAGAAACCCCTAAAACAATTGTTAGCTGAATTAGTTTTTCTGAGTTAAATTTTTGTTAATAACTGATCACAAATCAGCTTATGTTACAACGTAAATAACAACGAAGCGCGGACCCATTTCCGCCTTTCAGCGCGACTTGAATGTCATTAAACAATAACTAAAACAATAACTAATGTTGTCTAACTGTTGCGCGCACCCAGGGTTTTAAAATATAACTAATAATCTCTAACTTCTACGTGCAGCTAAAATGTTAAGAGAAGTGATTCCTATATGGGTAAGGTGGACACCTGAAAATCCAGTCTGGTGTTTAGCTCAAAGCGTTAATGCACTGTCGTTTTGACCCGGCGAAGCGGGTTCGCTTCCCGCCTGGGACAAAGTTATTTTACTTTTTTTTTCTTTATTCACATTTTCTTTTAAATAAAAAGGAGTTTGTTTGGTTAACAAACTCCTTTTTATTTACTCCAATAAAAAAAAAAAAAGTAAAATAACTTTGTCCCAGGCGGGAAGCGAACCCGCTTCGCCGGGTCAAAACGACAGTGCATTAACGCTTTGAGCTATACAGCGGACTGGATTTTCAGGTGTCCACCTTACCCATATAGGAATCACTCCTCTTAACATTTTAGCTGCACGTAGAAGTTAGAGATTATTAGTTATATTTTAAAACCCTGGCTGCGCGCAACAGTTAGACAATATTAGTTATTGTTTAATGACATTCAGGTCGCGCGGAAAGGCGGAAATGGGTGTGCGCTTCGTGTTATTTACGTTGTAACATAAGCTGATTTGTGATCAGTTATTAACAAAAATTTAACTCAGAAACACTAATATATATATATCCAGCTAACAATTTTTTTTTAGCGGAGTCTCCTCTCTTAAAACACGAACACTCCACCCACGTGAAGAGAGCACCCCACCCACTTCCAGAGAACTGCCCACCCACTTCAAGGCGGCTCTGCGGCAAATGCGTAATGAACGCGGGTGGCCCAGAGCCACCCAGGGGCGGCCCGGGCCATTGAGGGCTGGCCAATGCGAAAACGGCTTATGTTAATAGACAAAGCCCCAGCTCTAGAGGGCACCACCAAGAGTGAATGGGTTGCCAAACACATTTCAGCCTTGCATGCTGCAAGAAAAGCTTTTACAGAAGCAGAATGTTCAGAAAGGATACGCAGAGCACTGAAGAAACAACTACGGCCTACAGATGAGAGATACGAAACTGGAGACAAAGTCTTTTACAAACAAATGAACTGTCCAGAATGGAAAGGACCAGGAGTGGTCATTGCTGAAGATGGTGCAGTCGTTTTTGTTAGACATGGAGGCACCTGTGTCAGAGTGCACCAACTCAAATTAAGGAAAGTTACTCAGGAGCATGAAGAACCTCAGCTTACCTGCACTGAAGATAACAAAGTCAAAGTCAAAGTCAACTTTATTGTCAGAACTGCAATATGTACAGGACATACACAGGATTGAAATTGCGTTTCTCTCAGTCCCTCGGTGCAACAGTAACCATCTAAACACTAAACACTAAAACATTTAATAAACATAAGCATAAAATAGTAAAAGTGTAACACTGTCCTGAGTTTTTTCATAGTAGTATAAAAGTATGAAAATTTACACCAACACTGAAACACCAAACACCCCTAAAACACCAAACACCCAATGAACATAAGCATAAAATGAAATAATAAAAGTGTAATACTGTCCTGAGTTTTTCATAGTAGTATAAAAAGTATAAAAAGTATATCTATAAAATAAACTGAAGGTTCTAGCATTGACATTTGCAAAGAGTGGCACAGCAGCATATGAGTTAATGTACACAGTATATGTATGAGGTAGTTGATGTTGGTATAGAGGCAAAGTGGCATATGCAGTAAGGCACATAAGGCACATTTGGCATCCTTAGATAAGGCTAGTCAGAGAATACTGTATATGTATCAGCAGTAGTGTAGATATAAAAGTAGTGTAAATGTAAACAGTAGTAATAAATGTAAAACAGTAGTAATAAATGTAAACCGTATTAATAAATGTAAACAGTGAATGTAAGCAGTAGTATGAGAGACAATCTGGTCATGTTCCTCTGCCTCTAAAACTGCCATCATTAGGCCTCTTCTGAAAAAAATCTAATTTGGATCCCGACATTTTTTCTAACTACCGCCCAATTTCACACCTCCCTTTTCTGTCTAAAGTGCTGGAAAAAGCTGTTGCTGCTCAGCTGCAGGATCACCTACAACAACACTCCCTGTATGAGAAGTTCCAGTCTGGATTCAGGGCAGCTCACAGTACAGAGACTGCATTGCTGAGAGTTACCAATGATGTCCTCTTGGCTGCTGACACTGGCTCTCCCTCCATCCTTGTCCTCCTTGACCTCACTGCAGCCTTCGACACTGTGGACCATAGTATCCTCCTCCACCGTCTTCATGTGGAGGTCGGTCTCTGCGACACCGTCCTGGACTGGTTCAAATCTTTCCTCTCCAACAGGCTGGAATGTGTTAGTCTTGGCAACGCCACGTCCCAGACAGTCTGTGTCTCCTGTGGTGTCCCTCAGGGGTCGGTTCTGGGGCCCCTGCTGTTTTCCCTTTACATGCTGCCTTTAGGTCAAATTATTAATCAGTTCAACATTTCTTTTCACTGTTATGCCGACGATACACAGCTCTACATCAGGACTGGAGCATCCTCATCTTCCACCTTGTCATCTCCATCTTCACTCACTGCCCTCTCTGCCTGCCTGGAGGCAATTAGGGAATGGATGAATCAGAACTTTCTTCAATTAAACTGCTCCAAGACTGAGGCCATACTGATTGGCACCCCTCACCAGGTACAAACATCT
>JBBPBX010005434.1:0-10697 GCA_038048925.1 Garcialebias charrua
AGTCCTCGAGGCTCAGTGAGACTCACCTGTACAGATAAAGGTTGACTGAAGAAATAAGCAAGTAGCTCAAAGCTAAAAGTAAAAACAGGCTAGCTAAAAGTGTCTGAATGTTAGCTAATGCTAGCAGCTCAGAAGAGGCCCAGCTGTTTTGTCTTCAGGGACACAGCTGATCGTTCCTACGCTACTCTGTTCTGATTGTCCCTGAACACACCTCCGGACTCTTCTCTCTGAAAACAACGCTGAGTCAGATTATAATCTGAGAACTGAGCCTCCTGCACAGATAAACTCTGAAACCCAAACATCCGAGCCGTCCCTAAATGCCTCGCTTTGTCTCCGGCCCGTCGGATCAGCCGAACAGAACGTGTCGGCTCAGACTAAACACCCTGAGCTCAGATTGGATCTGTGGGGAGGACGGCAGATAACTCAGAGATCAGGTTCTGTGAAGGTTCTGCAGGAACCAGAACTCTGAGGGTCCTCCAGGGCGGGACAGACGGAGGGACCGCCCAGCTGCTTCTGTAGCCTCGGGCTTTCTATCAGCCGAAGTTATCAACTGCTTTTAGCTCCAGCTGTTTGAACCCACTTTGTTCTGTGTAGGAATAAATAAATGAGAGATGAACCAACCGTCTGATTATAATCTGAGCAGATTATAATCTGAGCAGATTATAATCTGAGCAGATTATATCAGCTGTAGAACAACTGTGGACCAGGAAGTGGGAACGATTAGTCCAGAGAGCTCTGAAAAGAAAGAAGAAGAACAAGAAGATATCAGCTGAAGAGCAAGAAGATATCAGCTGAAGAACAAGAAGATATCAGCTGAAGAGCAAGAAGATATCAGCTGAAGAACAAGAAGATATCAGCTGAAGAACAAGAAGATATCAGCTGAAGAGCAAGAAGATATCAGCTGAAGAGCAAGAAGATATCAGCTGAAGAACAAGAAGATATCAGCTGAAGAGCAAGAAGATATCAGCTGAAGAACAAGAAGATATCAGCTGAAGAACAAGAAGATATCAGCTGAAGAGCAAGAAGATATCAGCTGAAGAGCAAGAAGATATCAGCTGAAGAACAAGAAGATATCAGCTGAAGAACAAGAAGATATCAGCTGAAGAACAAGAAGATATCAGCTGAAGAGCAAGAAGATATCAGCTGAAGAACAAGAAGATATCAGCTGAAGAACAAGAAGATATCAGCTGAAGAGCAAGAAGATATCAGCTGAAGAGCAAGAAGATATCAGCTGAAGAACAAGAAGATATCAGCTGAAGAGCAAGAAGATATCAGCTGAAGAGCAAGAAGATATCAGCTGAAGAACAAGAAGATATCAGCTGAAGAACAAGAAGATATCAGCTGAAGAGCAAGAAGATATCAGCTGAAGAGCAAGAAGATATCAGCTGAAGAACAAGAAGATATCAGCTGAAGAGCAAGAAGATATCAGCTGAAGAACAAGAAGATATCAGCTGAAGAACAAGAAGATATCAGCTGAAGAGCAAGAAGATATCAGCTGAAGAACAAGAAGATATCAGCTGAAGAACAAGAAGATATCAGCTGAAGAACAAGAAGATATCAGCTGAAGAGCAAGAAGATATCAGCTGAAGAGCAAGAAGATATCAGCTGAAGAACAAGAAGATATCAGCTGAAGAAAGAAGATATCAGCTGAAGAGCAAGAAGATATCAGCTGAAGAACAAGAAGATATCAGCTGAAGAGCAAGAAGATATCAGCTGAAGAGCAAGAAGATATCAGCTGAAGAACAAGAAGATATCAGCTGAAGAGCAAGAAGATATCAGCTGAAGAGCAAGAAGATATCAGCTGAAGAGCAAGAAGATATCAGCTGAAGAGCAAGAAGATATCAGCTGAAGAACAAGAAGATATCAGCTGAAGAGCAAGAAGATATCAGCTGAAGAACAAGAAGATATCAGCTGAAGAGCAAGAAGATATCAGCTGAAGAGCAAGAAGATATCAGCTGAAGAGCAAGAAGATATCAGCTGAAGAGCAAGAAGATATCAGCTGAAGAGCAAGAAGATATCAGCTGAAGAGCAAGAAGATATCAGCTGAAGAGCAAGAAGATATCAGCTGAAGAGCAAGAAGATATCAGCTGAAGAACAAGAAGATATCAGCTGAAGAACAAGAAGATATCAGCTGAAGAGCAAGAAGATATCAGCTGAAGAACAAGAAGATATCAGCTGAAGAACAAGAAGATATCAGCTGAAGAACAAGAAGATATCAGCTGAAGAGCAAGAAGATATCAGCTGAAGAGCAAGAAGATATCAGCTGAAGAACAAGAAGATATCAGCTGAAGAGCAAGAAGATATCAGCTGAAGAGCAAGAAGATATCAGCTGAAGAGCAAGAAGATATCAGCTGAAGAACAAGAAGATATCAGCTGAAGAACAAGAAGATATCAGCTGAAGAACAAGAAGATATCAGCTGAAGAACAAGAAGATATCAGCTGAAGAGCAAGAAGATATCAGCTGAAGAGCAAGAAGATATCAGCTGAAGAGCAAGAAGATATCAGCTGAAGAGCAAGAAGATATCAGCTGAAGAGCAAGAAGATATCAGCTGAAGAGCAAGAAGATATCAGCTGAAGAACAAGAAGATATCAGCTGAAGAGCAAGAAGATATCAGCTGAAGAACAAGAAGATATCAGCTGAAGAACAAGAAGATATCAGCTGAAGAGCAAGAAGATATCAGCTGAAGAGCAAGAAGATATCAGCTGAAGAGCAAGAAGATATCAGCTGAAGAACAAGAAGATATCAGCTGAAGAACAAGAAGATATCAGCTGAAGAGCAAGAAGATATCAGCTGAAGAGCAAGAAGATATCAGCTGAAGAACAAGAAGATATCAGCTGAAGAGCAAGAAGATATCAGCTGAAGAGCAAGAAGATATCAGCTGAAGAACAAGAAGATATCAGCTGAAGAGCAAGAAGATATCAGCTGAAGAACAAGAAGATATCAGCTGAAGAGCAAGAAGATATCAGCTGAAGAGCAAGAAGATATCAGCTGAAGAGCAAGAAGATATCAGCTGAAGAACAAGAAGATATCAGCTGAAGAACAAGAAGATATCAGCTGAAGAACAAGAAGATATCAGCTGAAGAGCAGCAGAGCTGACCGATTTAGGAAAATGTTCTAATTGGGATTTAATATGTGATTATTGTTCTACGTCTTCTTCTCGTGTATTTTTAACAAACAAGCAGTTCATCAAAACTCCACAGCAACTCTGTGTCTGCAGCAACTCTGTGTCTGCTGCAACTCTGTGTCTGCAGCAACTCTGTGTCTGCTGCAACTCTGTGTCTGCTGCAACTCTGTGTCTGCAGCAACTCTGTGTCTGCAGCAACTCTGTGTCTGCAGCAACTCTGTGTCTGCAGCAACTCTGTGTCTGCAGCAACTCTGTGTCTGCAGCAACTCTGTGTCTGCAGCAACTCTGTGTCTGCAGCAACTCTGTGTCTGCAGCAACTCTGTGTCTGCAGCAACTCTGTGTCTGCAGCAACTCTGTGTCTGCAGCAACTCTGTGTCTGCAGCAACTCTGTGTCTGCAGCAACTCTGTGTCTGCAGCAACTCTGTGTCTGCAGCAACTCTGTGTCTGCAGCAACTCTGTGTCTGCAGCAACTCTGTGTCTGCAGCAACTCTGTGTCTGCAGCAACTCTGTGTCTGCAGCAACTCTGTGTCTGCAGCAACTCTGTGTCTGCAGCAACTCTGTGTCTGCAGCAACTCTGTGTCTGCAGCAACTCTGTGTCTGCAGCAACTCTGTGTCTGCAGCAACTCTGTGTCTGCAGCAACTCTGTGTCTGCAGCAACTCTGTGTCTGCAGCAACTCTGTGTCTGCAGCAACTCTGTGTCTGCAGCAACTCTGTGTCTGCAGCAACTCTGTGTCTGCAGCAACTCTGTGTCTGCAGCAACTCTGTGTCTGCAGCAACTCTGTGTCTGCAGCAACTCTGTGTCTGCAGCAACTCTGTGTCTGCAGCAACTCTGTGTCTGCAGCAACTCTGTGTCTGCAGCAACTCTGTGTCTGCAGCAACTCTGTGTCTGCAGCAACTCTGTGTCTGCAGCAACTCTGTGTCTGCAGCAACTCTGTGTCTGCAGCAACTCTGTGTCTGCAGCAACTCTGTGTCTGCAGCAACTCTGTGTCTGCAGCAACTCTGTGTCTGCAGCAACTCTGTGTCTGCAGCAACTCTGTGTCTGCAGCAACTCTGTGTCTGCAGCAACTCTGTGTCTGCAGCAACTCTGTGTCTGCAGCAACTCTGTGTCTGCAGCAACTCTGTGTCTGCAGCAACTCTGTGTCTGCAGCAACTCTGTGTCTGCAGCAACTCTGTGTCTGCAGCAACTCTGTGTCTGCAGCAACTCTGTGTCTGCAGCAACTCTGTGTCTGCAGCAACTCTGTGTCTGCAGCAACTCTGTGTCTGCAGCAACTCTGTGTCTGCAGCAACTCTGTGTCTGCAGCAACTCTGTGTCTGCAGCAACTCTGTGTCTGCAGCAACTCTGTGTCTGCAGCAACTCTGTGTCTGCAGCAACTCTGTGTCTGCAGCAACTCTGTGTCTGCAGCAACTCTGTGTCTGCAGCAACTCTGTGTCTGCAGCAACTCTGTGTCTGCAGCAACTCTGTGTCTGCAGCAACTCTGTGTCTGCAGCAACTCTGTGTCTGCAGCAACTCTGTGTCTGCAGCAACTCTGTGTCTGCAGCAACTCTGTGTCTGCAGCAACTCTGTGTCTGCAGCAACTCTGTGTCTGCAGCAACTCTGTGTCTGCAGCAACTCTGTGTCTGCAGCAACTCTGTGTCTGCAGCAACTCTGTGTCTGCAGCAACTCTGTGTCTGCAGCAACTCTGTGTCTGCAGCAACTCTGTGTCTGCAGCAACTCTGTGTCTGCAGCAACTCTGTGTCTGCAGCAACTCTGTGTCTGCAGCAACTCTGTGTCTGCAGCAACTCTGTGTCTGCAGCAACTCTGTGTCTGCAGCAACTCTGTGTCTGCAGCAACTCTGTGTCTGCAGCAACTCTGTGTCTGCAGCAACTCTGTGTCTGCAGCAACTCTGTGTCTGCAGCAACTCTGTGTCTGCAGCAACTCTGTGTCTGCAGCAACTCTGTGTCTGCAGCAACTCTGTGTCTGCAGCAACTCTGTGTCTGCAGCAACTCTGTGTCTGCAGCAACTCTGTGTCTGCAGCAACTCTGTGTCTGCAGCAACTCTGTGTCTGCAGCAACTCTGTGTCTGCAGCAACTCTGTGTCTGCAGCAACTCTGTGTCTGCAGCAACTCTGTGTCTGCAGCAACTCTGTGTCTGCAGCAACTCTGTGTCTGCAGCAACTCTGTGTCTGCAGCAACTCTGTGTCTGCAGCAACTCTGTGTCTGCAGCAACTCTGTGTCTGCAGCAACTCTGTGTCTGCAGCAACTCTGTGTCTGCAGCAACTCTGTGTCTGCAGCAACTCTGTGTCTGCAGCAACTCTGTGTCTGCAGCAACTCTGTGTCTGCAGCAACTCTGTGTCTGCAGCAACTCTGTGTCTGCAGCAACTCTGTGTCTGCAGCAACTCTGTGTCTGCAGCAACTCTGTGTCTGCAGCAACTCTGTGTCTGCAGCAACTCTGTGTCTGCAGCAACTCTGTGTCTGCAGCAACTCTGTGTCTGCAGCAACTCTGTGTCTGCAGCAACTCTGTGTCTGCAGCAACTCTGTGTCTGCAGCAACTCTGTGTCTGCAGCAACTCTGTGTCTGCAGCAACTCTGTGTCTGCAGCAACTCTGTGTCTGCAGCAACTCTGTGTCTGCAGCAACTCTGTGTCTGCAGCAACTCTGTGTCTGCAGCAACTCTGTGTCTGCAGCAACTCTGTGTCTGCAGCAACTCTGTGTCTGCAGCAACTCTGTGTCTGCAGCAACTCTGTGTCTGCAGCAACTCTGTGTCTGCAGCAACTCTGTGTCTGCAGCAACTCTGTGTCTGCAGCAACTCTGTGTCTGCAGCAACTCTGTGTCTGCAGCAACTCTGTGTCTGCAGCAACTCTGTGTCTGCAGCAACTCTGTGTCTGCAGCAACTCTGTGTCTGCAGCAACTCTGTGTCTGCAGCAACTCTGTGTCTGCAGCAACTCTGTGTCTGCAGCAACTCTGTGTCTGCAGCAACTCTGTGTCTGCAGCAACTCTGTGTCTGCAGCAACTCTGTGTCTGCAGCAACTCTGTGTCTGCAGCAACTCTGTGTCTGCAGCAACTCTGTGTCTGCAGCAACTCTGTGTCTGCAGCAACTCTGTGTCTGCAGCAACTCTGTGTCTGCAGCAACTCTGTGTCTGCAGCAACTCTGTGTCTGCAGCAACTCTGTGTCTGCAGCAACTCTGTGTCTGCAGCAACTCTGTGTCTGCAGCAACTCTGTGTCTGCAGCAACTCTGTGTCTGCAGCAACTCTGTGTCTGCAGCAACTCTGTGTCTGCAGCAACTCTGTGTCTGCAGCAACTCTGTGTCTGCAGCAACTCTGTGTCTGCAGCAACTCTGTGTCTGCAGCAACTCTGTGTCTGCAGCAACTCTGTGTCTGCAGCAACTCTGTGTCTGCAGCAACTCTGTGTCTGCAGCAACTCTGTGTCTGCAGCAACTCTGTGTCTGCAGCAACTCTGTGTCTGCAGCAACTCTGTGTCTGCAGCAACTCTGTGTCTGCAGCAACTCTGTGTCTGCAGCAACTCTGTGTCTGCAGCAACTCTGTGTCTGCAGCAACTCTGTGTCTGCAGCAACTCTGTGTCTGCAGCAACTCTGTGTCTGCAGCAACTCTGTGTCTGCAGCAACTCTGTGTCTGCAGCAACTCTGTGTCTGCAGCAACTCTGTGTCTGCAGCAACTCTGTGTCTGCAGCAACTCTGTGTCTGCAGCAACTCTGTGTCTGCAGCAACTCTGTGTCTGCAGCAACTCTGTGTCTGCAGCAACTCTGTGTCTGCAGCAACTCTGTGTCTGCAGCAACTCTGTGTCTGCAGCAACTCTGTGTCTGCAGCAACTCTGTGTCTGCAGCAACTCTGTGTCTGCAGCAACTCTGTGTCTGCAGCAACTCTGTGTCTGCAGCAACTCTGTGTCTGCAGCAACTCTGTGTCTGCAGCAACTCTGTGTCTGCAGCAACTCTGTGTCTGCAGCAACTCTGTGTCTGCAGCAACTCTGTGTCTGCAGCAACTCTGTGTCTGCAGCAACTCTGTGTCTGCAGCAACTCTGTGTCTGCAGCAACTCTGTGTCTGCAGCAACTCTGTGTCTGCAGCAACTCTGTGTCTGCAGCAACTCTGTGTCTGCAGCAACTCTGTGTCTGCAGCAACTCTGTGTCTGCAGCAACTCTGTGTCTGCAGCAACTCTGTGTCTGCAGCAACTCTGTGTCTGCAGCAACTCTGTGTCTGCAGCAACTCTGTGTCTGCAGCAACTCTGTGTCTGCAGCAACTCTGTGTCTGCAGCAACTCTGTGTCTGCAGCAACTCTGTGTCTGCAGCAACTCTGTGTCTGCAGCAACTCTGTGTCTGCAGCGTTTGTGCAGCTCCAGGATTATAACGTGGCTAAAATGTGTGCGTGAGGTCGTTCCGTACGCTTTTCCACTGTGTAAACCTGTAAACAGAACTGGTCACTGTTTTAATGGACGTCGTGTTTTTCTATGAACTCTGTTTCTGCTCGAGTTATTTCTGCGTGTCCTTTTGAATTATGTTCATACAGAGAAACACCTTCAAACAGATCGATCTGTGATCCCTGTCGGCTGTAACTTTGTGATCTCTGTCGGCTGTAACTTTGTGATCCCTGTCGGCTGTTACTTTGTGATCCCTGTCGGCTGTTACTTTGTGATCCCTGTCGGCTGTTACTTTGTGATCCCTGTCAGCTGTTACTTTGTGATCCCTGTCGGCTGTTACTTTGTGATCCCTGTCGGCTGTTACTTTGTGATCCCTGTCGGCTGTTACTTTGTGATCCCTGTCGGCTGTTACTTTGTGATCCCTGTCGGCTGTTACTTTGTGATCCCTGTCGGCTGTTACTTTGTGATCCCTGTCGGCTGTTACTTTGTGATCCCTGTCGGCTGTTACTTTGTGATCCCTGTCAGCTGTTACTTTGTGATCCCTGTCGGCTGTTACTTTGTGATCCCTGTCGGCTGTTACTTTGTGATCCCTGTCAGCTGTTACTTTGTGATCCCTGTCGGCTGTTACTTTGTGATCCCTGTCGGCTGTTACTTTGTGATCCCTGTCGGCTGTTACTTTGTGATCCCTGTCGGCTGTTACTTTGTGATCCCTGTCGGCTGTTACTTTGTGATCCCTGTCGGCTGTTACTTTGTGATCCCTGTCGGCTGTTACTTTGTGATCCCTGTCGGCTGTTACTTTGTGATCCCTGTCAGCTGTTACTTTGTGATCCCTGTCGGCTGTTACTTTGTGATCCCTGTCGGCTGTTACTTTGTGATCCCTGTCAGCTGTTACTTTGTGATCCCTGTCGGCTGTTACTTTGTGATCCCTGTCGGCTGTTACTTTGTGATCCCTGTCGGCTGTTACTTTGTGATCCCTGTCGGCTGTTACTTTGTGATCCCTGTCGGCTGTTACTTTGTGATCCCTGTCGGCTGTTACTTTGTGATCCCTGTCGGCTGTTACTTTGTGATCCCTGTCAGCTGTTACTTTGTGATCCCTGTCGGCTGTTACTTTGTGATCCCTGTTGGCTGTTACTTTGTGATCCCTGTCGGCTGTTACTTTGTGATCCCTGTCGGCTGTTACTTTGTGATCCCTGTTGGCTTGTACTTCACAGATCATGTGACCAGTTAAATTGCAGCCTTTGCAGTTAGAGGATCTCTTTTTATTTAATCCTAATATTTTCGCAAAGCAATCAATTTGTTCAGCCCGACTGTAGAGGCTCTGATGTCATGGACGTGTTTTAACTCCTTCGGCTGTTTCAGCTCTTCATACAGAAATTTTTTTGGCTCATTCAGCTGCTACCACTTTTGAAACGTTTTTACTTTTTTAAACATTTAATTTAAGCTCAAACAGCTAAACCAAGCTCAAACAGCTAAAAAAGCTAAAACAGCTCAAACAAGCTATAATAGCTCAAATAGTTAAAACAGCTCAAACAAGCTATAATAGCTTAAACAGCTCAAACAAACAAGCTCAAACAGCAAAAACAAGCTATAACAGCACAAACAGCTAAAACAGTTAAAACAGCTAAAACAACTCAAATAAGCTCAAACAAGCTATAACAGTTAAAACAGCTAAAACCAGCCAAAACAGCTCAAACAAGTTGTAACAGCTCAAACAGCTCAAACAAGTTGTAACAGCTCAAACAATCTCAAACAGCTCAAACAGCTAAAACAGCTCAAATAGTTAAAACAGCTCAAACAAGCTATAATAGCTTAAGCAGCTCAAACAAACAAGCTATAACAGCAAAAACAAGATATAACAGCACAAACAGGTAAAACAGTTAAAACGGCTAAAACAACTCAAATAAGCTCAAACAAGCTATAACAGCTCAAACAGCTAAAACCAGCTAAAGCAGCTCAAAAAGCTATAACACTTCAAACAGCTCAAACAGTTCAAACAAGTTGTAACAGCTCAAACAATCTCAAACAGCTCAAATAGCTAAAACAAGCTAAAACAGCTCAAACAGCTAAAACAGTTAAAACGGCCAAAACAGCTCAAATAGCTAAAACAAGCTAAAACAGCTCAAACAGCTCAAACAGTTAAAACGGCTAAAACAACTCAAATAGCTAAAACAAGCTATAACAGCTCAAACAGCTAAAACAGTTAAAACGGCTAAAACAACTCAAATAGCTAAAACAAGCTATAACAGCTCAAACAGCTAAAACCAGCTAAAACAGCTCAAAAAGCTATAACACTTCAAACAATCTCAAACAGCTCAAACAAGAGAGAGGGTAAAATCTGGTGGAAGTAAAGTTTTATTTTAAGCCCAAAAAGAGTGCAGGACCAAAACCAGGGCTCAGGTGGTTCTGGTCCTGGTCCTGGTCCTGGTCCATAATGAGGACTTGCAGCAGAGTCCTGGACTGTAGTCCAGTCTAGAGGTGTTGAAGACGAGGACTTGGTGGTTCTGGTTCTGGTCCTGGTGGTACTCTTTGATCTGGTTCTATACATGGAGGTCTTGTGGGAAGAACCCACTCCGTGGGAACCGGAGTGGGTCTGGACCGAGAGGAAACGGGGTGTTTGGGGGGGGGGGGGACTCATGGGATTCTCCCAGGAAGTGACTGAGCACCCCTCCCCCCTCCTCTCTCCTGGGGGTGTGGTTACAGCAACATGCAGGTGCATGCTGGGTAATTTGAGCTATGTTGTTGGGGTGGGGGGATCAGGACTTTGTGGTTCTGTGTAAAAATATCAACGTGACCCCTGAAGTCCTGGTTCTTAGTCCTGTGCGTCCTCTGAAACACATGAAGTGTCCAACAGAGAGACAAACTGTGTGTGTGTGTGTGTGTGTGTGTGTTGGGGGCGTGTCCTCCTGCAGGTTCAGAGGGTCTTTATCTGGGTCGTCCCTTCAGGTCTGGGCCCGTCTCCTGACTCGTGGTTTCTTTGATCTCGTCCTCCCGCCCTGCAGAACTCCATGTTCTGGTCCCTCTCATCCAACACATGAAGACTCTGCAGTTCTTCATCTGAGGTTCTACAGAACTCAGCAGAACTTTAAAGTTCTGAAGGAAGAATTCAAACAGGAAGTTTTATTGTGAAACATCAGCTAAGATGCTTTTATTGTCTCGGTTCTCTTGGTGGACTTGAGAACCGACACTTCCTGTCTCTGAGTCCGGTCCAGCTGCTTCTCCAGAACAGAA
>JBBPBX010005434.1:20048-35638 GCA_038048925.1 Garcialebias charrua
TTTTTTTTTTTTTTTTCCATTTATAGATGGCCTCCCTTCACACCTTATAGCCATCCTCTCACTCCAATATGTATTTTTTTTTTTTTTTAATAGAGAGAAAGAAAGAAAAGAGAAAGTGAGACAACAAAACAACAATTGTCCACAGAAAGAGCACAAGGCAAACACACCAAACCTCCGTCCACAATCCTGCAAAGCACATGACAGAACACAACAACGAAACATACAAGCATAAAGACTGATAATATTCATGACCTTGCAATAGATTTCTATAAATACACATACCCATACCTACAAATATATATACAATATACATACATATATATTTATATTCATTTATATACCCATCTACATACATCTACTATACATCCCTGTATCCATTTGTGTGTGGTTGTGAGCATGCATAAGTGAATAAGGTTCCTCCAATAGAACATTTAGTAGCGACTGTGAAGCATCAGAGACCCGTCCCCCCAAAGCCCGAGACAGACGAAGGGGCGATCAAAGCCCAAGACCCCAGGAAGGACCCCGAGCCCAGAGTCCCCAGGACCACCCGAACAGGACGAGCCACTCGTCCACTCCCCAGATCCGACCAAGTGGAAGAACCGGACGAACCCCACCAGGGACCACACACAATGACCCCCCGGGGTCAACAGCGACAATACACAGGCCCCCGCCGGAGCCCGCTGCACCGACGTAGCCCCAGGGCCGGTCACCGAGGCTCGGGCACCGGGGACGCCCATCCCTCAGGTCCAGACCTGACAGGACCAGAGGACCCGAGCCCCACCAGGCAGCCACCAGGCCGAGCCGACAAACGCCCAACCGCCCAGCCCCAGATAGATCTGTTTAATATCATGACCAAAACTAAGAAATGTTGTATCATCAGCAAAAAGGATACATTTGAGAAGTACTGACACCTTAACCAAGTCGTTAATATACAGAATAAATAAATTAGGTCCAATGATAGAGCCCTGAGGGACTCCACAAGTAATATTACAGAGGTTGGATCTTACATCATTTATTTGCACAAATTGTTTCCTGTTGCTGAGATAGCTAGTAACCCACTGCAATGCTGGTCCTCTCACACCATATTTACTCAACTTGTCGATGAGAATGGTATGATCCACATGATCAAAGGCCTTTTTCAAATCAACAAAAAACCCAAGACAATATTTTTTTGATCAACAGCTGTAGTTATTTGTTCAATTAATTCCATTATAGCATTTGATGTAGAAGTTTTAGCTCTGAATCCATACTGACTGTTACTTTAAATGTTATGTTTATCAGTTCAAACCTCAGTGCTGCTTCTAAAGTTCACCTGGTCCACACACACGCACGCACGCACGCACACACACAGTGAGGAGGAGGAAGTGTGTGTTTGTGGTTGCTTCATTGTTTCCTGTCATAAACTCAGGTCTTTGTGAGCTCAGTCCTTTCAGCTGCTTCACCTTTATTTGCCGTCAACAGAGAGAGGCCCCCGGGGGCCGGGCCCCTGTCAGCGCACTGTTTACACAGCAGATTCTTTGGCTGAACCAACAGCCGTACCCGCCGCCGCCTCAAACGTGGCGGCGCTTCTTCACGCGCAGAGCGGCTGTGGAGCCCACTGAGCACGTGCAGACCGGCGAGCAGACGACCAATCAGCTGCTCTGCATTCTGCAGAGAGAAGGCGGAGCCTCTGAGGGTCCGTTCACCTGCAGCTCAGCCCAGTTCTGTTCAGTTGGAGCACATTTACCAAAGAGGACTTGGTCTGTCCACATCCCGGTTCTGTCAACGAGACCAGAACTAAATGAGTTTGACAGAAAACTGGACCTGAAGTCCAGGATTTGTCTCAGAGCTGTTGGATCAGATCCTGGATTCTGGATCTGTTGTGTCAGATCCTCCAGGTTCTGTTGAAATGGATCCAGGATCTGTTGGATCAGATCCTGGATTCTGGATCTGTTGTGTCAGATCCTCCAGGTTCTGTTGAAATGGATCCAGGATCTGTTGGATCAGATCCTGGACTCTGGATCTGTTGTGTCAGATCCTCCAGGTTCTGTTGAAATGGATCCAGGATCTGTTGGATCAGATCCTGGATTCTGGATCTGTTGTGTCAGATCCTCCAGGTTCTGTTGAAATGGATCCAGAATCTGTTGGATCAGATCCTGGATTCTGGATCTGTTGCGTCAGATCCTCCAGGTTCTGTTGAAATGGATCCAGGATCTGTTGGATCAGATCCTGGACTCTGGATCTGTTGTGTCAGATCCTCCAGGTTCTGTTGAAATGGATCCAGAATCTGTTGGATCAGATCCTGGATTCTGGATCTGTTGTGTCAGATCCTCCAGGTTCTGTTGAAATGGATCCAGGATCTGTTGGATCAGATCCTGGACTCTGGATCTGTTGTGTCAGATCCTCCAGGTTCTGTTGAAATGGATCCAGAATCTGTTGGATCAGATCCTGGACTCTGGATCTGTTGTGTCAGATCCTCCAGGTTCTGTTGAAATGGATCCAGGATCTGTTGGATCAGATCCTGGACTCTCGATCTGTTGTGTCAGATCCTCCAGGTTCTGTTGAAATGGATCCAGAATCTGTTGGATCAGATCCTGGACTCTGGATCTGTTGTGTCAGATCCTCCAGGTTCTGTTGAAATGGATCCAGGATCTGTTGGATTACATCCTGGATCTGTATCGCCTCAAAAAACAAAGACCCCTCCCTCTTTTCTCCTCTGCAGACCAACGTCTACTTGAATATGTTGAACCAAAAACATTTAGGTTAACTTGATCCTCTGTTCAGTTTCATTCCAGAAAAACACTCATGTCCAGAACTCTTTCATTCTTTCAACCTTTATTTAAACAGATAAGTCACATTGAGCCTCACAGACTCATTTACAAGTGAGATCTGTTGGACAGACAAAAGTGGTGAAAAATGACACATAGGGTTTGGAGATAACATTTTAACCTCTGGTTCAAGGTCGACAGGGTGATAATTAAAAAAAACTTGCACGTTAGCACATAATGACACTGACATTACACAAGGGGGAAGATTCAACTACAAACTACAAACACTCATGTTCAGAACTAGGGCTGAACGATTTTGGAAAATAATCTAATTGCAATTTTATTTCTATAAATTGCAATTGCGATTTAAAACGCGATTATTATTTTAATACCTTCTGAAGTATTTTTCAACAAACAGAAGCAATAAATCAATCTGTTTTATAATAAACAATGTCAGATTAATTTAAAGCAGAGATTACAATAAAGCAAACAAATCTATGCCTTTTCTTTTCACCATTTCTATTTTTTCTTGTTTCATGAACATAATATGTTAAGTGTAAAGTGAACTTCCTAACTACTGTCTGAACTTCACATGACAGTTAATAAATAAATATAAAAATTAGATATAATAAAAAATTATAGTTTGAAGATCAAACGGTTCGGTGTTGATAAAGATTTGTGTCACGTGATCAATCAAATTGCAGCCTTCGCAATTAGAAAATCTCATTTTATCATATTGCGATTTTATTGCAAATGCATTAATTGTTCAGCCCTATCCAGAACTACAAACACTCATGATTAGAACTACAAACACTCATGTTCAGAACTACAAACACTCATGTTCAGAACTACAAACACTCATGTTCAGAACTACAAACACTCATGTTCAGAACTACAAACACTCATGTTCAGAACTACAAACACTCATGTTCAGAACTACAAACACTCATGTTCAGAACTACAAACACTCATGTTCAGAACTACAAACACTCATGTTCAGAACTACAAACACTCATGATTAGAACTACAAACACTCATGTTCAGAACTACAAACACTCATGATTAGAACTACAAACACTCATGTTCAGAACTACAAACACTCATGTTCAGAACTACAAACACTCATGTTCAGAACTACAAACACTCATGTTCAGAACTACAAACACTCATGTAGAACTACAAACACTCATGTTCAGAACTACAAACACTCATGTTCAGAACTACAAACACTCATGTTCAGAACTACAAACACTCATGATTAGAACTACAAACACTCATGATTAGAACTACAAACACTCATGTTCAGAACTACAAACACTCATGTTCAGAACTACAAACACTCATGTTCAGAACTACAAACACTCATGTTCAGAACTACAAACACTCATGTTCAGAACTACAAACACTCATGTTCAGAACTACAAACACTCATGTTCAGAACTACAAACACTCATGTTCAGAACTACAAACACTCATGTTCAGAACTACAAACACTCATGTTCAGAACTACAAACACTCATGTTCAGAACTACAAACACTCATGTTCAGAACTACAAACACTCATGTTCAGAACTACAAACACTCATGTTCAGAACTACAAACACTCATGTTCAGAACTACAAACACTCATGTTCAGAACTACAAACACTCATGTTCAGAACTACAAACACTCATGTTCAGAACTACAAACACTCATGTTCAGAACTACAAACACTCATGTTCAGAACTACAAACACTCATGTTCAGAACTACAAACACTCATGATTAGAACTACAAACACTCATGTTCAGAACTACAAACACTCATGTTCAGAACTACAAACACTCATGTTCAGAACTACAAACACTCATGTTCAGAACTACAAACACTCATGTTCAGAACTACAAACACTCATGTTCAGAACTACAAACACTCATGATTAGAACTACAAACACTCATGTTCAGAACTACAAACACTCATGTTCAGAACTACAAACACTCATGTTCAGAACTACAAACACTCATGTTCAGAACTACAAACACTCATGTTCAGAACTACAAACACTCATGTTCAGAACTACAAACACTCATGTTCAGAACTACAAACACTCATGATTAGAACTACAAACACTCATGTTCAGAACTACAAACACTCATGTTCAGAACTACAAACACTCATGTTCAGAACTACAAACACTCATGTTCAGAACTACAAACACTCATGTTCAGAACTACAAACACTCATGTTCAGAACTACAAACACTCATGTTCAGAACTACAAACACTCATGTTCAGAACTACAAACACTCATGTTCAGAACTACAAACACTCATGTTCAGAACTACAAACACTCATGTTCAGAACTACAAACACTCATGTTCAGAACTACAAACACTCATGTTCAGAACTACAAACACTCATGTTCAGAACTACAAACACTCATGTTCAGAACTACAAACACTCATGTTCAGAACTACAAACACTCATGTTCAGAACTACAAACACTCATGTTCAGAACTACAAACACTCATGTTCAGAACTACAAACACTCATGTTCAGAACTACAAACACTCATGTTCAGAACTACAAACACTCATGTTCAGAACTACAAACACTCATGATCAGAACTACAAACACTCATGTTCAGAACTACAAACACTCATGTTCAGAACTACAAACACTCATGATTAGAACTACAAACACTCATGTTCAGAACTACAAACACTCATGTTCAGAACTACAAACACTCATGATTAGAACTACAAACACTCATGTTCAGAACTACAAACACTCATGTTCAGAACTACAAACACTCATGTTCAGAACTACAAACACTCATGTTCAGAACTACAAACACTCATGATTAGAACTACAAACACTCATGTTCAGAACTACAAACACTCATGTTCAGAACTACAAACACTCATGTTCAGAACTACAAACACTCATGTTCAGAACTACAAACACTCATGTTCAGAACTACAAACACTCATGTTCAGAACTACAAACACTCATGTTCAGAACTACAAACACTCATGATTAGAACTACAAACACTCATGTTCAGAACTACAAACACTCATGTTCAGAACTACAAACACTCATGATTAGAACTACAAACACTCATGTTCAGAACTACAAACACTCATGTTCAGAACTACAAACACTCATGTTCAGAACTACAAACACTCATGATTAGAACTACAAACACTCATGATTAGAACTACAAACACTCATGTTCAGAACTACAAACACTCATGTTCAGAACTACAAACACTCATGATTAGAACTACAAACACTCATGTTCAGAACTACAAACACTCATGTTCAGAACTACAAACACTCATGTTCAGAACTACAAACACTCATGTTCAGAACTACAAACACTCATGTTCAGAACTACAAACACTCATGTTCAGAACTACAAACACTCATGTTCAGAACTACAAACACTCATGTTCAGAACTACAAACACTCATGTTCAGAACTACAAACACTCATGTTCAGAACTACAAACACTCATGTTCAGAACTACAAACACTCATGTTCAGAACTACAAACACTCATGTTCAGAACTACAAACACTCATGTTCAGAACTACAAACACTCATGTTCAGAACTACAAACACTCATGTTCAGAACTACAAACACTCATGTTCAGAACTACAAACACTCATGTTCAGAACTACAAACACTCATGATTAGAACTACAAACACTCATGTTCAGAACTACAAACACTCATGTTCAGAACTACAAACACTCATGTTCAGAACTACAAACACTCATGTTCAGAACTACAAACACTCATGTTCAGAACTACAAACACTCATGTTCAGAACTACAAACACTCATGATTAGAACTACAAACACTCATGTTCAGAACTACAAACACTCATGTTCAGAACTACAAACACTCATGTTCAGAACTACAAACACTCATGTTCAGAACTACAAACACTCATGTTCAGAACTACAAACACTCATGATTAGAACTACAAACACTCATGTTCAGAACTACAAACACTCATGTTCAGAACTACAAACACTCATGATTAGAACTACAAACACTCATGTTCAGAACTACAAACACTCATGTTCAGAACTACAAACACTCATGTTCAGAACTACAAACACTCATGTTCAGAACTACAAACACTCATGTTCAGAACTACAAACACTCATGTTCAGAACTACAAACACTCATGATTAGAACTACAAATACTCGTGATTAGAACTACAAACACTCATGTTCAGAACTACAAACACTCATGTTCAGAACTACAAACACTCATGATTAGAACTACAAACACTCATGTTCAGAACTACAAACACTCATGTTCAGAACTACAAACACTCATGTTCAGAACTACAAACACTCATGTTCAGAACTACAAACACTCATGTTCAGAACTACAAACACTCATGTTCAGAACTACAAACACTCATGTTCAGAACTACAAACACTCATGTTCAGAACTACAAACACTCATGTTCAGAACTACAAACACTCATGTTCAGAACTACAAACACTCATGTTCAGAACTACAAACACTCATGTTCAGAACTACAAACACTCATGATTAGAACTACAAACACTCATGTTCAGAACTACAAACACTCATGTTCAGAACTACAAACACTCATGTTCAGAACTACAAACACTCATGTTCAGAACTACAAACACTCATGATCAGAACTACAAACACTCATGATCAGAACTACAAACACTCATGATCAGAACTACAAACACTCATGTTCAGACCTACAAACACTCATGTTCAGAACTACAAACACTCATGTTCAGAACTACAAACACTCATGTTCAGACCTACAAACACTCATGTTCAGGTCCTTCAGAGACGGGGACACTGGAGTGCTCAGGAAAGCAGTGAGTGATGGTCCTGTTGGTTGCAGAGGACCCCTTCAGTCCTTCTGCAGTTCTGTGGACTTGGTTTCGCCTTGTCTGGTGGGACAGGATGCTAACTGCATTAGCCTTCGGCTTATTTTCTGAGGTCTGCAGCTCAGACTGGACCCACCTATCCCAGGAATTCCTTGTAGCCATGGTGAGCATCGTGGTCGTGTGTAAAATGGCCGACCATCAAAGTCAAAGTCAACTTTATTGTCAGAACTGCAATATGTACAGGACATACACAGGATTGAAATTGCGTTTCTCTCAGTCCCTCGGTGCAACAGTAACCATTAAACACTAAAACACTGAAACATTTAATAAACATAAGCATAAAATAGTAAAAGTGTAACACTGTCCTGAGTTTTTGCATAGTAGTATAAAAGTATGAAAATTTACACCAACACTAAACACTAAACATTTAATGAACATAAGCATAAAATGAAATAATAAAAGTGTAATACTGTCCTGAGTTTTTGCATAGTAGTATAAAAAGTATAAAAAGTATATCTATAAAATAAACTGAAGGTTCTAGCATTGACATTTGCAAAGAGTGGCAAAGCAGCATATGAGTTAATGTACACAGTATATGTATGAGGTAGTTGATGTTGGTATAGAGGCAAAGTGGCATATGCAGTAAGGCACATTGGGCATCCTTAAATAAGGCTAGTCAGAGAATACTGTATATGTATCAGCAGTAGTGTAGATATAAAAGTAGTGTAAATGTAAACAGTAGTAATAAATGTAAACAGTATTAATAAATGTAAACAGTGAATGTAAACAGTAGTATGACTATAGGCAGTGATGTAATACAAACATTAGTGCAAATATGAGAAGTAGTGCAAACTGAATGAGCACATGACCGAGAGTTTAGTGAATAACCCGTTTGATGACACAGAGTCCAGTGTTAAAATCTTTGTGTTGTGTGGTAATGTGTGAGAAAGTTTTTTGTGTTAAGGCAGTTCAAATGGGAGGGGAGGCAGAGCAGGCAGAGTGTTTAGCATCCTGACTGCCTGATGAACAGAGCTGTCTCTCAGTCTGCTGGTTCGAGCCTGGAGACTCCTCAGTCTCCTCCCTGATGGCAGCAGTCTGAAGCAGCTGTGTAGTGGGTGTGTGGGATCACCTGCCATGCAGAGGGCTTTCCGAGTGAGGCGGTTGCTGTGTAAGTCCTGCAGTGAGGGGAAGGAGGTGCCGACGATCTTCTCAGCTGCTCTCACGATGCGCTGGAGGCTCTTGCGGCAGGATGCAGTACATGCACCAAACCACACAGTGATGCAGCTGGTCAGGACACTTTCTATGGCACCCCTGTAGAAGGTGCACATGATGGGGGTTGAAGCTCCAGCCCTTTTCAGCTTGCGGAGAAAGTAGAGACGCTGGTGAGCCTTCTTGGCCAGTGCTGCAGTGTTCCTGCTCCAGGACAGGTCCTTTGAGACGTGCACTCCCAGGAACTTGGTGCTGTCTACTCTCTCCACTGCGGTGCTGTTGATGGTCAGAGGGGCATGTTGGGCATCCCTCTTCCTGAAGTCCACAACAATCTCCTTTGTCTTCTCCACGTTGAGAGTGAGATTGTTGTGTCCGCACCACAAGGCCAGGCGGCTCACCTCGTTCCTGTAGTCCGTCTCATCGTTGTTGCTGATGAGACCCACCACTGTTGTGTCGTCCGCAAACTTGATGAAGTGGTTGGAGCTGTACGATGGTGTGCAGTCGTGTGTTAGCAGGGTGAATAGAAGGGGGCTCAGCACACATCCTTGTGGGGCCCCTGTGTTCAATGTGATGGTGCTAGATGTGTTACTCCCGACCGTACTGTCTGTGGTCTCCCGGTCAGGAAGTCTAGCAGCCAGTTACACATTGAGGTGTTCAGCCCCAGACTGTCCAGTTTAAGGATGAGCTGTTGGGGGATGATGGTGTTGAATGCCGAGCTGAAGTCGATGAACAGCATTCTAACATAAGAGTCCTTCGTGTCCAGATGTGTGAGAGCTGTGTGGAGGGCAGAGGAGATGGCATCGTCGGTTGAGCGATTAGGTCGGTATGCAAATTGGAAGGGATCCAGGGAGGCAGGGAGGACAGATGTGATGCTTTTCATGACTAGCCGTTCAAAGCACTTCATCAGGATGGGGGTGAGTGCTACTGGGCGATAGTCATTGAGGCATGCGGGCATTGCCTTCTTTGGGACAGGGATGATGGTGGTGGCTTTGAAACAGGTGGGGACGATGGCCTGGCTGTTGTTAAAGATGTCCGTGAAGACCACTGCGAGTTCCCCTGCACAGTCCTTCAGCACATGACCAGGTATGTTGTCAGGACCAGAGGCCTTTCTGTGTGGCTCAAGATATTTCTAGAAACAATGCTGTGTTTTTAGTTCTGTGCGGACGAGGTCTAAACACCGACCGTTTCGATAAACATCTTTATCCACACAAAAACACCCAAAACAGTCCTAAACGCTGTAGTAACCATGCCAGACCTGTAAGTGGCGCTGTAACACGGCCAAGGAAATACGTCAAAAACTAGAAACAAGGTTTGGAGCATGCACATTCAACCTTTATTTAGTCAGGTAAATCTTATTGAGCTTCGAGGGCTCATTTACGAAAGTGACCTGCTACAAACTAAAGAATGATGAACAGCAATGGTACAAGTACATTAAACAATAGACAAAAGAAAAAGTAGCAAAAACTAGCAAACATTATAAGGTAGATGTACAAAATCAAAAACAGGAACAAATCAGCATTGGTTTTTGCCAGGATTCCAACAGATTCTGAAAATCCTTTAGAGAGGTCAGGGCCGAGAGCTTCAGATCTTTAAAGATCATAAAGCCAAGAGCCAAATGTAAACATAAGAAGACGAGGACATCCTCAGGTTGTTGGTTAGATTAGAGGCAGGGTTATGACATAATCATTTTCACAATGTGTGTCCACACAAAAACGAGATTAATTCTCTCTGAAACCTGTTGTAGAAATCTACAGTTTTGGGGCTTCTAAAACGCCATTTCCCTGTGGCATGGCTGAAACTATAAAAACTCTTGTGCATTCACAACAACTTGTTTGGACAAACCATCCATCCATTATCTGTTACCTGCTTCTTCCATTTTGGGTCACGGGGGTCGCCAGTGCCCATGTCCAGCAATCACTGTGCGAGGGGCGGGGTACACCCTGGACGGGTCGCAAGTCACAGGGACACATAGAGACAAACAACCATTCACTCTCTCACTCACACCTAGGGACAATTTAGTTACCAATCAGCCTAACATGCATGTTTTTGGACTGTGGGAGGAAACCGGAGTACCTGGAGAAAACCCACGCATGCACGGAGGATTAGATTTAAAACTGCGACGTTAGTTCTGGGCAGATGAAACCAAAGTCCTCCTCCTCTGTTTCATATTGGTCCTTCTGGCTTCACTCCTCTCTCAAGCTTTCTGTCCAAAATATGAAGCATATTGTCCTCAAAAGAGACCCACATAAGGGATGAGCAGAAGAGAGGTTTGTATGAGTTCAGCTAGCATAAACATAGCAACTAATGACAATTTAAAAGCATGGAAAGCTGCTTTTTTAAATGTATTTCTTTTTTACTTGAGAATACTCAAATGGGAAGCAGCACATATGAAAACATGAAGAGAAGTCCATTCGCTTTGTTTAACAAGTCTTTGGTAGAGCTTTCTAAAGGACCATCCATTCCTCCATTTTCTTTAACCACTTGTTTTCCAGCTGTGCTTATGTCCAGCTGTCACTGTAAGAGAGACGGGGCATGCACTGAACACGTCACAAGTCCATCACAGGGCGAGGACCAGTCCTCTTATCACAAACACAATAAAGAGAGCAGATTGGACAGAGGCAGCTCAGAAACGGATGCTAAACCGCATTTAAGTCGTGATTTCTTTTGTAACCTCAAGTCCCAAATAGCAGCATTGTCACATTGCAACAAAAGTTTTTTTTTTTTTATTAGTTGGACTCTTTAGCTTCTAAACCTGGATCAGTCTCCTGCGGAGCGACACATTTGGTCACTAAGCAGCTGGATCAAAACTGGGGCCAGTGCGGCTCCACACTCAAGGTATTTTTATGGACGCCTGTTAAACTGTGGTTAATACGCATTTAATGGAGACAGGGAATTGATAAAACACTCAGCAGCAGGCTGCGGTGAGAAAAGTGTCAGAGTTGGAGTTTTTGCAGCCATGTTGGCCGAGAAATTCAATCTGACCCCTGGAAATAGACTTTGGGGACAATATGTGATAGGTCAAGGGGCGTTACGTGTGTTGATGGTGAAGGAGTGTGTTTGTGCGCTGGGGCTGACTCGCCCAAATTTAACTGTCTGCATTCTCCAGCTGCTTGGAGTTTCAGCTACAGCATAGAAATGCATGGAAATGACACTCTGTAACATCCAAACATCAACAACGATTTCAACAATTAAAAAAAACGTCATTACCGGTAAATGAAATTATGAATGCTTGATATGGTGTTTTAACGTGCCATTTTTACACCCAGTGCTCCAGAAAAGTATTTATACATTTTAGCCTTAACGGTGCCTCCATGCAGCTTTGAAAACACACGTCTGGAGTAAATTTAGGATGGAGATCATGCAGTGCACATCATCACACGCTGCACTGCAGGATAGTTGTGGCATTTTAATTCGGCCGCACCCCGAACCAAACAGAGATGGGTTGAAAAGTATAAGAAGGCACAAAAACACATGGCTCCTTTCTGTTCCATGATTTATATGAAGCTCGAAAGGGATTTCCACTCGCGTGCCCTCCTCCCTCATCGCTCTGCCTCCTAATCGGGGCGAGCCTGACTGAGCCGCTGCTGGTCAGTAGATGGTCAGTCAGTGAGATCACACAGAGTTTACATCCATCTTCAGAGGTGTCATACGGGTTGTTTTATTTCAGGTCAGCTCCCGTAACAGACATTCCTGATGAATATTAACAGTTGACCTGTGGCCAAACGCTGGCTCTGGATCAACACACAGTCAGCCGGGCCCAAAGGAGTATTTGAAAGCTTGAAGGGTCAGTGGGTTCAGTCGACTTTGTTCTTAGATAAAAATGGCCGAGCTTTGATACGAGGGCAGGGGTGTGGAATTTTCCACTTTCTTCTCATTTTCTAGGGTTGTCCAGGATTTGGATCAGACTACAATCCTTTAGCCTGCCAGCTTAAGAAGTGTATGTTCCCGAATGTTGTGAGACAACTATCTATTTCAAAATGTGCTGCCCACTTTACAACATGAAAACTCAGTGGTAGGGGTTTTATTATTTATATGGACAGTGTTTGTTCAGAAAGCTTAGACATGCACCAGGCGCCATGGACCAACTCTTCCATGCAAGACCAATAACACCTTTTCTCCCTTCCTTTCAGATGATGTCATCAGAGCACCTGACCTATGGCTGGCTGTGGAAGCTGCTCGTGATGCTTGTGAAGTTTTGCCTCGCTTTCGCCGACCCCGTGCGACCATTCAATAAGACAGGCTGCACAGCCAAGACTCCTGCGTCTTACATCCTGGTCTTTACGGGTCACTGGAGCCCACAGGCCTTTCCAAAGCAGTATCCGCTGTTCCGACCCCCTGCGCAGTGGTCCAAACTGATCGGTGAGGAAGACTGCAAGACTCTGTCTCTTTTAATTGAACGTTTTACCTGGAACACCTGAATGTCCAGTGGCCTTTTCACAAGTCAAGTAAAAGGGCTATTAATGACAGAAACCGAAAAGCTGCTTCACCCAAAGTTTGATGTCATATGCTAGATATTTAGAGCACGTTCGTCATACACAAAGCAAAAAGAAAAGGCAGAAAGGAACAGAAAAAAGTACTGTCTAAATGTTACCAGATGGCATTTGTCTTTGTTTTTCTAACTGCTGTCCAGCCACGTCTTTAATCTTTCTCTGTCTTTAACTCGGTCGTACGCTCTGTTCCCCATTTCCGCTGGTTCACCACAGTGTTGGCGGTGAAAACCATAGTGGTGGTTTGGGGGCTGGTGAAGGTGGGTGATGATAGTTGAGGTGTACTGTGTCAGACCACTTACCTCTGAGCCAGGATTTTTTAAAAAAATGTTTTCTTCTGCTTGATAACTTTAGCCTCTCCTTTTTACCAAATAGTACCTGGACAGATTGACGATGTTAAGAAGTGGGGATACATAAATGTTAAGGTTGTGGAAGCAGTGGCCTTGTCTGGTTTCCAGCTGTCCCAGTGGTGCCCTCTTGCCCTGAAGGAGGTGGATGTCCCACTTTTTCCAAACTGAGACAGGCACCAGCATTTCTGACACATCTGTAATTATTTCCATTGGCATGGTAAGAGTCAGTCTTTGTCTTAAGGGAATAAAAGCACAAGGGAGTAAGTGGGCTGCCAGTGTCCTATAGGGGACACAAAGGAGGCTGGAGACAGAGTTTAACATAATAAACTTGTCAAATTTTTGCGGGGCATTCCATGGGCTTGTCTTGCTTTATTGTAAATATCAGTGAGGGCATATGGAGTTGTCAGCCAAAAAAAATACACAAGCAATTTTAGACTTTGAAGTCTTGGTGGGGCTTAAACGTGATGCACTATCAAGTTTCAAGGTTTAGTGGGAAATTTGTTAGGATGGAAATGCAATTAAGCACACAAGTAGTGGCTGTTTGGAGAGAAACAAGATAGTGTGTGAAGTGTGCTGGACAGGTTGTGCGCGTGTGTGTTCGTACATGTGTCAGGACTATTTAGATTCAAACGCATGGTTGTGTGAGCGAGTCTTTACGAAGCTGTGAGCAGTGAGGTAAGGCAGAACCATCAGAGCATTTGTCAACGTGTTTCTGGCCAACCTCACTCTGCCCTTTAAACCACTGGCCCAGACCAGTGGCTTTGTGGGTTTTAACATGGAGCTCCGCAACCTGGGCTTCAAATCTAAGGCTTGGTCTTAATTTTTTACAGATTCCTTCGATAGCCAGAAACTACAGAAAAAAAAGTGGAGCACAAGGCTCAGTTGGCACTGAGAATACAAAAAGTACCAATAAGTATTTTCAAACTAGTTAAAGTAATTTGTTGTCCTCCATCTGCCTGCCAATTGAAGGATCCTGGCCGACGACCTGGCAGCTCAGACCTGTGTTGTGGTTTTAGCAGTGATGGATAGAGAATAAACCCTTACGATAATACATGCGTATGGACAATTCCTTCACAATGAGTTCAAACAATCATTTTAAGAGCAGGAAGTAGGGGCAGTTGTAGAAATACATTTCGGCTCCATGGTGGAAATGATCTCACCGTCTGGCCAAGGCTCTGTGGTGCTTCACTGACACTGACATAGACATGATCTCTTTCTTCATTCTCGTTCTCTCTCTTTTAGCGGTCAGCCATAATCACCATTTTAGGCTGTGGGAGGAAGGTGCATCAGCCAGTCCAGGGGTGCAGAGCTTTGCTGAACTTGGCGTGACGGTGGAGCTGATGAAGGCAGCCAAGGAGGCAAGAAAAAGACGCTCCGTCGGAGCCATGCACCGAACAGCTGGTATCCCTAACGGCATCGGGCACAGCTCCACAGAGATGGTTATGCAGCCCCGTAATCCACTGGTATGAACAAGTGAAATTCAACAATAATCTATAGGCTATTCATCTGTGAAGAAACTAACATGCTCAGACACAGTGAGTCTCAAAATCCATATGCTTGACCCAAGCCTCTCTTATCATCATCAATCCACTCCAACCACACACTGAACCACTTCTTTCCACTATGTCTAGTGCTATGCTTATCTGAAGTGCTTGAACTCAGCAGCCACAAACACCTACAGCCATCCTGCGCAGTCTGGTCTGTTTGTTGTTCGTCTCACTGAACTCGAGAGCTGTGAGAGGGGCCACTTTATGTATGGTAAATACAAAGCTAGCTGCCAATTAGCTTGGCCAAAGAAACGGAGCAAGGAGAAATACCGCCTATAGCTGCCTGAAGGAAACTAAGTTGACCCACCAGTGCCATCTGTTAATTTTTAACCTAGTTTTGGGTTTTGTTGTATTTGGACGACCCTAAAAAAA
>JBBPBX010005434.1:56980-72169 GCA_038048925.1 Garcialebias charrua
GGGGGGGGACCACCCTAAACACCCTTCTTTACAACGATGATTCAGTCATGGAGGTTTGCAGATGTTAGTTTCTGAACAGCTCTCTTCAGGTCCCATCAGTGTTTCCATTGGTTTCAGGTCTGGACCTTTATTCTTTCCCTTTTTTTCAGCTGAAGATCTGCTGCTGTTTGTGATCACTGACCTGTTTCAGGACTCAGTTTGGTCCAAGCTTCAGTTGTCAGACAAATGGCCTCACATTTGGTGTTGGTATACAGGAGTGTCAGAGAAGTATGTTAGACTGGTACAGGACATGTATGAGGTCAGCAGGACAGTGGTGAGAGATGTGCTGCAGGAGTGACAGATAGCTTCAAGTGGGAGTGCATCAAGGATTGGCTCTAAGCCCCTTCTTGTTTGTTCTGGTGATGGACCGACTAACAGATGAGGTCAGACAGGAATCCCCAGGGACTATGATGTTTGCAGATGACATTGTGATCTGTGGTGAGAACAGGGAATAGGTGGAAGAGAGTGTGGTAAGGAGGTGAAAAAGAGAGTCCAGGCAAGATGGAGTGGATGGAGAAAAGTTTCAGGAGTGATTTGCAACAAACTGGTGTCAGAAAAGGCCAAATGAAAAATTTACAAGACAGTGGTGAGACCAGATGTTGTATGGTTTGGAGACAGAGACATTGACAAAAAGACAGGAAAAAGAACTGGAAGTAGCAGAAATGAAGATGTTGAGGTTCTCCTTAGGAGTGACAAGGATGGATAAGATTAGGAATGAGATCATGACAGGTAAAGCACAGAATAGACAAGAATAAAATTCTACTTTATTGTCATTGCACATGTCACAAGTACAGAGCAACGAAATGCAGTTTGCATCCATCCAGAAATGCTTAGCAAAAATTTAAGTATATAAGTGCTGGGCAGCACTAATCCAAAAATTAGTTCCGCTATTTCAAAAGCACTAATTAATTTATTTAGGTCTGCTATTTCAAAAGCACTAATGTCTTATGAAAATTAGGGGAAGCTAAATTCTAAACCGCTAAAGTTATGCAATATTTGCACTACACTGCCAACTAGCGGTGCATGAAGTGTTATACACCTTTATCCTACCTCTTAACACCGATTCGCTCGGGATGTCATCTCCTACAATACACCTATCGCTCCAGAAGACGACACAGGTTGTTGAATTCTGGTGATTTTCTTCTGTTGACTGTAAAAGAAAAATGTGGTTAATTTAGTCCAGAAACTGTTTTTTATTTTTTTTACTAACAGAATGTAATCACAGGATGTTCATGTACTGACTACAGTATAACCTGTTGGAGTTATTTGAATTAATATTCAATGTTTTATAGACATAAATGTGTCAAGCTAGCTTCTATTTTTTTTCTCCCTAGTATTTTGTAACACATATCATGAATACTCAAATACCACACAGCAGATATTATCCAAACTAACACAGTGTAATCACAAGATGTTCATGTACTGACTGTAACCTGTTGGAGTTATTTGAAGTAATATTCGATTTTTATAATTTATTTTCGTAGTGCAGGCACAGGTTGGAAGAAGTCAAAGCGAACCTACTTTAAATGCAGCAGATTTGACCACTACGTGACATTATTAAAGAGCGGTTCAGCTCAGGAACCCTCGTGCTATAAAGTCAGCTATGAAATATATTTTTATATCCGTTCATTGAGCTACATAAAGCCGCCCGCGCGCGTTGCTCGTGGCGATCCTACTTTTTAAAATCCTGCAGTTTTGAGCAGTACGTGATTTTATTAAGGACACGTTCAGCTGAAGACCTATCTTTGCTATAATTTTAAAAACAAATAATTGTTTTTACCGTGTTTATCATGTAAAGTCCTTCTGTATTCGCTCCCTCGCTTCCGTGATAATCTAACAAGCAATACATAGTTCCCACACAGTGGCGAGTATTGCGCAATACCGGGTTTTTCGCCACTCGTAAAGGCAGAAATGGTGGACAAACACACTCGAGCTACCACAGCTAAATACATTACTAGCTTCACCAAGGCTGGCAGTGGTCAGAGTTAAATGAGTTGGAGAAAGAAATCATGGCAGACGAAGCGTACAACTTGTCACAAAGTAGTTACTCTGATATCATTAATTATTTAATTACTACGAGGAGCGCACACCGGCTTCACAGCGCAGAGCTTCACAGCTTTAAATCCAAAAAAGATGTGTAAACTGTCTCAATCATATCTAACCAGCTAAATAAAGGTTTAACTAAAATAACACACAGCCAGCACAAACAGTCCAGGCTGAACACGGACCAGGACCAGCACTTTGAGTGTTACCGTGTTGGAAGTTAGCATGTCGCGTTAGCGAAGGGTCCGTCGCACGGAGGCTCGCGTCGAGCTCAGGTCGGGCGTCGTGGATCCGTCGCGGCCGCGGGGGCACGTCCCATAGGACCGACGCGTCGGCCGCACGACTTGGCTCCCGTCCTCCTTCCCCCACTGGGGCGGTCTCCCCGCCGGTCCCAGAGGACTGGCGAGACCGTGAGGAGGCCGTTAAGCTAACCACAGCAAGACGGTGTTGCTAAATAATGGGGAAAAAAACAGCTCTAACACACAGACAGTTGTACTCTAACATTGTTCTGACATTGTTTCACAAAATGATTAATGTAGAATATTTTGTTTACCGGACAAAAGCACGACGTCTTCCAGAGCAGATCCGAAAAGTCAGCTGCTGTGAGTGAGCTTCTCCGATGAGATAAATCCTTCACGTTTACTTTTTTTTTGATTAAGTGAAACCTGCGCGTTGCCCAAACGTCTACCCGACTGGAACACCCACCCACTGAGCAAGGTGACGTCTATACGACGTCTTTTTCAGGTCATTTCTGGACGTCGAAATCAGGTCCCTGGAAGGTCGAAAACGTTACGCCAGATGACGTCTTTTTCCCGACGTTTAAAAGACGTCTTTTTTCCGACGTCCAACAGACGTCTATATTCCTGACGTCTAAAAGGCGTCTACATTAGACGTCTATATTCCTGACGTCTAAAAGGCGTCTACATTAGACGTCTATCTGACGTCAATAACTTACTGTATTTAGCTTATTCTAATTAGGCTATTATATTTAACTTATTTTAGTCACTTTACATGCTGCTTGTCAAAATCATGCTATGCATATAAAAAGTATAATGAATCTACTTTAAAATTGCGTTGAGGCAAACAAATCTAGGGAAATACATTTGACCATCCGCATCCGCAGCTTTAAAATCCTACAAACAGTTGGATTAAGTTTTACAAATCACTCCATAAATTTTACCTTTATCCTGTTTATTTGACACAATTTAAAGGAACAGCATAACACATAAAATTGAGAATTCCACCTTTGGTAACTTAAAAAAAAAGCTTTACATTACGGAACTTATCAACTGGTGGCAACACAAAATACACAAACAAATCTATAAAAGTACACAGCTCACTTGGGTCTGTACTTCACATAATTTTTTTTTTTTAAATGCCTTCATTCTTTGGCCGTACTTAACATAAACAATAAAAAAATTTTAACATGCCTTCATTTTTGGTCTGTACTTAACAAATTTTTTTTTAACATGCCTTCATTTTTCTTTTTGATATAGCAGGCAGTAACAAGAGAAATAAAAAAGCTGTATAAAATTACAGTCCCCTCACCACAAAAATAATCTGTACAAAGTGTGCTGGTCATAATATTTTAAATAAGTTGTTTTATTTCAGGAATTCCATTCAAAAAGTGAAATATTCATTACACACAGACTGATATATTTCAAATGTTTATTTATTTTAATGTTGATGATTAAAACTGACAACCAATGACAACCCTAAATTCAGTATCTCAGAAAATTAGACTACTACTTGAGCTCAATAAAAATAAAGTATTTTTATAAATGTTGGCCAACTGAGATGTATGAACATGAAATGTACAATATGTACATCTTTCAATAGTTGGGGCTAAGGACCATGCTACCATGTTAATACTTTTCAGTTGGCCAACATCTATAAAAATCATTTTTTAATTGATCTCAAGTAATGTAATTTACTTATAATGAATTTGGAGTTTTCATTAGTTGTCAGTTATAATCATCAGCATTAAGATTATTTTTAAATATATCAGTCTGTGTGAATGAATATACAGTAATACTGTATAGAAGTTTTACTTTTTGAATGGAATTACTGAAATAAATAACTTTTTCACAATATTCTAATTTTATGCCCAGCACCGATTTGCATCCCCCCCCCCAAAAAAGTGTTCCTCAGTTCTGTGTGAGCCCGTATCCTCCACTTCTATGTGGCACGTTTTAAATGTCCTGTGTGACCCTATGTCCTCCACCTCTTTGGGGTGCATTAAATGTCCAGTGTCCACTTCTTTGTGGTGCATTAAATGTCCAGTGTCCACTTCTTTGTGGTGCATTAAATGTCCAGTGTCCACTTCTTCGTGGTGCATTAAATGTCCAGTGTCCACTTCTTCGTGGTGCATTAAATGTCCAGTGTGAAAGCCCCACCTCCACTTCTTTGTGGCACATTTTTTCATTCAACCTTTATTTCTACAGGCTAGCCTCGTTGAGCCACGGGGACTCATTTACAAGAGAGACCTGTCTCACTCACACCCAAGGTCATAGAGTCCCCATCAGTCTAACATGCATGTTTTTGGACTGTTGGAGGAAACTGGAGCCCCCGGAGAAAACCCACGCATGCACGGAGAGAACATGCAAACTTCACCCAGAAAGGCCCCCGGACCGGGATTTGAACCGGGGACCTGCTCGCTGAGAGGCAGCAGCTCTACCAGTTGTGTTAATTGTCCAGTGTGAGACCATGTCCTCCTTTGCATGTTTTAAATGCTCTGCAGCATGAGTCCTTATAAAATCCTTTGTTGCTGCAGAATCTCCATTCATGATTCCATCTGCATTTGCAAAAAAACAAACAAAAACAAAAAGTAATTAGCAATATGCGAAGGCAACCTGGAAAATGCACAGTGTCTTGCTGGGATCTCCCTGATTAATAAATAAATAAATAAAAACATCCATCCCAGCAAATGTTGATAGGTGGCTTTGAGTTTTTGCCAATCACTTAGAACACTAGTTAACACACTAACACACATTTTTATTTATTAACCTTTATTTAAGCAGGCAAATCCCATAGAGATCACAGATCTTTTTTTCAAGGGAGGCCTGGACCTGAAGGCAGAACATGCATGTTTTGGATCTGTTGCAGGAAACCGGAGTACTCGGATAAAACCCACGCAAGTACGAGAAGAACATGCAAACTCCACAGAAACACTCCAGGTCCAACCGGGGATTGAAACCAGGACCTTCTTGATGTGAGACAATAGTGCTAACCACTGAGACATCGTGCTGCCAAATTTGAGTCAGAGTCAGAGAGAATTTATTGTCATTTGCACCGCATGTAGTACATGTGTTGAAAATGAGATTATGTACACAGGGTCCCAGAACAAGAGAAAAACAATAACATCTAGGATTAACTAAGAGAGACATCAGCTAGTAATATACTAAGCCCTAATGTAGTAGAAAAACATCATTATAAACAGCAGCACGAACATGAGTCATTATGAGCAGATGGTCACAGATGAACGCAGCAACAAGAAACAGATCAGCATCAGCATGATGTGACATTTTGCAGTGTTTATTCTTATTATTTATTTATTCATGAGTCTGACAGCCTCAGGGTAGAAGCTGTTCCTCAGTCTAGTGGTTCTACATTTGATGCTCCTCAACCTCCGTCCCGAGGGGAGTGGTGCAAAGAGTGAGTGTGCTGGGTGAGTGAGGTCTTTCATGATGCAGGTGGCTCTTTTTCTGCATCTGGAGGTGTAAATGTCTGTGATGGTGGGGAGACTGACTCCAACAGACTTCTGTGCAGCCTTCACCACTCTCTGTAGAGCTTTCCTCTCTGCAACTGTGCAGCCTCCATGCCACACGTTGATGCTGGAGCACAGGATGCTCTCCACTGCACACCTGTAGAACGAGGTGAGGACTGGACTACTCAGACCAGCACGTCTAAGGAAGTAGAGTCTCTGATGACCTTTCTTGATCAGGCTGGTGGTGTTGTTGCTCCAGCTGAGGTTATCATTCAAGTGTACACCCAGGTACTTGTAGCTGGAGACCACCTCCACCGCAGATCCACCTATGTACAGTGGGGTGTGGGTGTGTTTGTTCCTTCTGAAGTCCACAATCATCTCCTTCGTCTTCTTCACATTCATGTGAAGATTATTCTCTTTGCACCAGCTCTCCAGGTGTTCCACCTCCTGTCTGTAGCTGGATTCATCATTATCTGTGATGCATCCCACCACAGCTGTATCATCTGCAAACTTAACAATATGACAGCCTGGATGTGTGGCTGTACAATCATATGTGAGCAGAGTGAACAGAAGAGGGCTCAGCACACATCCTTGAGGAGAGCCAGTGCTGAGGGTGATGGTGGAGGAGGAGAAGTTGTGGATCTTCACGGACTGTGGTCTGTCTGTTAAGAAGTCTAGTACCCAGTTACAAATAGAGGGGCTTAGTCCAAGTGTGGATAGTTTGTCTATCAGAGTTTGGGGGATCATGGTGTTGAAGGCAGATGTGAAGTCCACAAAGAGCAGACGCACGTATGAGTCCTTCTGATCCAGGTGGGTGAGAGCAGTGTGGACCACAGAGGAGATGGCGTCCTCTGTTGATCGGTTCTTGCGGTATGCATATTGATGAGGGTCCTCGCTGATGTTGACGGTTGTCTTGATGTGGGACATGACCAGTTTCTCAAAACATTTAGCGACTATCGGGGTGAGAGCCACCGGTCTATAGTCATTCAGACCAGTCACTGTGGAGCTTTTTGGGACTGGGATGATGGTGGCAGTCTTCAGGCAGGTGGGAACTGACTCCACATCAGCACATCAGTTAAAAAATTGCTGCAAAACGCACTCGAGTTGCCAAACATTTTCATATCTATGAGGTGCCATTAGCAAAGTTACAAAAATCAACAGCAATATTTTAGTTTAGAGAAAACATTTTTTTCCAGTCAAATTTTAACCATGTTATTAATACACATCGTTCTAAATTAAATATTTAATTTGATAGCTAAATATTTAGTTTACAAAACTAAATACTGAACTTGCAAGTAAAATATTTAGTTCAGATGGTTAGTGGGTGGGTGAGCGTGTGTTGATACATACCTATCAAGAAATTTGTAGACAAAGTCCTTGGTGTGCTTTCCTCCAATTCTGGAAATTTGCAGAACCTGTTGGAATAAATCCATGATACAGTTCACTGACACTTCCAAGTGTTTGGTTGTACGGTACTGCGTTATGCTCGGCTTTCCTCCAGACTTGTAAAACCTACCAGGGTAGCAAATTTGGAGTCACGAGGTGCTCCTCTCTCACAAAATCCTCCATGGTCTCTATCCTTTTTGGCACAGGGTGGGAGAGGGATGTAGGGCTAGGCGATCGCCGAGGTCAATGAAGAAGTTGAATACGCTGAAACACTGGGGGGAAAAATAAAACAAAAACACACATTTCTTGATTACAATGTTATCTCTCCAACAGCAAGGTGGCTGGTTGATCATTTTTTTCCAGTCATATTTTAACCATGTTATTAATACACGTCGTTCTAAATTAAATATTTAATTTGATAGCTAAATATTTAGTTTACAAAACTAAATACTGAACTTGCAAGTAAAATATTTAGTTCAGATGGTTAGTGGGTGGGTGAGCGTGTGTTGATACATACCTATCAAGAAATTTGTAGACAAAGTCCTTGGTGTGCTTTCCTCCAATTCTGGAAATTTGCAGAACCTGTTGGAATAAATCCATGATATAGTTCACTGACACTTCCAAGTGTTTGGTTGTACAGTACTGCGTTATGCTCGGCTTTCCTCCAGACTTGTAAAACCTACCAGGGTAGCAAATTTGGAGTCACGAGGTGCTCCTCTCTCACAAAATCCTCCATGGTCTCTATCCTTTTTGGCACAGCTGAAGAGGTGGGATGTATACGGTGTAGGCGATCGCCGAGGTCAAAGAAGTTGAATACGCTGAAACACTGGGGGGAAAAATAAAACAAAAACACACATTTCTTGATTACAATGGGCCTCATGCACGAACCGTTCGTACGCACAGATTTGTTCTTATACTGTTCGTACGAGTGATTTAGGATCATTTGTGGCATCCAACAATGTTTTCGTATCCTAGGATTTTTTTCAGATACGAACAAAATTTACGAGTGGTCCGGACCTGTCGTATATTTTAGGAGCGTCAGTCTGCTGTCATCCAGACGGGATTTCTCCACTAATAACTTCATATTTCGTTATTTAGAAAATATTTTGAGTTTAAAAAAGTCACGCACCACAATTGTTTTTGACAATAGGTTCTGTTTGAATTAGAATTATAATTTTAAGTTTAATTTGTCTGGTGTGTCGCGCAGGTGAGTCGTGCGCTCCCCTTGGTCATCAAAGCCGCTCCTCATATTAACACCCAGGTACATAAAATCCCCATACACCGCCGCAGAACAAGTACGGATTAAGACTGATCTTGTGCCAAACACCATCGGAGCAATAGATTATTATATCTGATTCGAAATATAACCTGCAGAATGTGGCTGCGCGATGACCAGGAGGAGCGCGCATGAGAGAAGCTGCTGAGCGCGCGCTCCGCCGTGCGTCCATCTCCCTCAGCCACACATAAAAAAGAAGTGCCCAAAGTACCGATCCGTTCCGAGCCGAGTGGAACCTGCGCTTCTGCCCCCTCTTCCCCCCTCCTCCGCCTCCATCACCTCGCCCTCTCCGTGCGCCGCGTTGTGCAGGCGATGGAGCCGTGAGCCGCGCGCACTGAAGAACCGAGCTGGAGAAGCGCGGGGGGGGGGCAGGCGTCTAGATCAGTGAGACCAGCAGACCCACCAGTCTGGACCACTTTCTGCGACACACGTGCACTCTGAGTCCAGGAACAGGGGTTTTTGTTTCCAACATCGCACAGAAAGGATGTGGGGCTTGTGCTGCAAAACATGTTGGCATCTTGCGCAGCGTGGCATTTATTGTCCACCATCTCCTGACCACCTCCTGTCCGTGCTGCGGCGAGACGTTTGTTTGAAGCCATTTTCAGATCAAACCATTTATTCTTGATTTCTGATACTGTACGACCCACGGGACACACAACATATGCACTACAATATTAATATGATGTTAACTGTAGTTTCGAGACAATTTAAAATGCTTCTGTTGAAAAACACATCCGACACTTGCGGGGGGTGGGGGGTAGCGGTGCCAGCTCTTCTGAATAAGTGAAACTATAATGTAACACAGTACACTAAAATTAGAGATATTTGACCATCCGACACTTGCGGGGGGGGGCAGCGGTGCGCCACAGCTCTTCTGAATAAGTGAAACTACACAGTTGTTTACAAACTTTACACTAACATTAAAGATATTTGACCATCCGACACCTGCAGGGGGGGGGGGGTCGCCACAGCGCGACTGAGAGCAGATCTCCGAACGCGTGAAGTTCCTCATTTTACTTCATGTGTTTGAATGAATGGACACTTCCTGCTGTCAGAAGGCAGGAAGCGTGGCCTTATATGGTGTTTTGAGGGGTGGAAATTATGTAAATTACCCTCACGCGAGCACGCGCAGGTGAGTAGAACAGGTGGAATTCATCAACTTTAAGCAGCCCGTTTACACGCTTTTCCTGTGGATAGAAGAGTTTGTTGGTTCTGACGTGGCATGTTCGTACGAACGCTTCGTACGAACAAAAGTAGGAGGAATTTAGGATTAGAATAAGAACATTTTCGTGCATGAGGGCCAATGTTATCTCTCCAACAGCAAGGTGGCTGGTTGATCATTTTTTTCCAGTCATATTTTAACCATGTTATTAATACACGTCGTTCTAAATTAAATATTTAATTTGATAGCTAAATATTTAGTTTACAAAACTAAATACTGAACTTGCAAGTAAAATATTTAGTTCAGATGGTTAGTGGGTGGGTGAGCGTGTGTTGATACATACCTATCAAGAAATTTGTAGACAAAGTCCTTGGTGTGCTTTCCTCCAATTCTGGAAATTTGCAGAACCTGTTGGAATAAATCCATGATATAGTTCACTGACACTTCCAAGTGTTTGGTTGTACAGTACTGCGTTATGCTCGGCTTTCCTCCAGACTTGTAAAACCTACCAGGGTAGCAAATTTGGAGTCACGAGGTGCTCCTCTCTCACAAAATCCTCCATGGTCTCTATCCTTTTTGGCACAGGGTGGGAGAGGGATGTAGGGCTAGGCGATCGCCGAGGTCAATGAAGAAGTTGAATACGCTGAAACACTGGGGGGAAAAATAAAACAAAAACACACATGTCTTGATTACAATCTCTCCAACAGCAAGGTGGCTGTGGTTGATCATTTTTTTCCAAGTGTCTCACTGCTAACTGTTCAATACTTACCATCCTGAGGCAATGGGAATGCCCATCTTCCAATTTCTGATCTGGAAGTGGCATCGGTTTTCCATGAAAAAAATAATAAAATAAATTTTATTTTGCAAGGCCTGATAAAATAAACAATGGTTTAAAGTGTAATGTATACCGGTACTCACTGGGCGTTGACAGGTCCTTGGGTTGAGGCGCTGCACTTGCTGAGGACAAAAACAAAAGATTATTCAGCGATGCAAAATAATTAAGATGAAGCAAAAAGGTGCATTACCTGTGAAATGTCCTCTAGGACCAACGCTCTACAAATTTATTTATATATATATATATAAAGAAAAAAACACAGTTGTTTATAAACACAACTGGAGCGACAGAGATATTAGTCAGAATGTAGTTTACAGTACAGTACAGTACTCATCTAATTTTGCCTAGTGAGTAAAATTAGATAGAAGGAGACATTTTAAAGCTTTTTTTTATTTCATATTTACTCATTCATTCATACATCATGCTGATGCTGATCTGTTTCTTGTTGCTGCGTTCATCTGTGACCATCTGCTCATGTTCGTGCTGCTGTTTATAATGATGTTTTTCTACTACATTAGGGCTTAGTGTATTACTAGTTGATGTTTTTCTTAGTTAATTCTAGATGTTATTATTGTTTTTCTCTTGCATTTGTTGTTGGATGTAACTGGGACCCTGTGTACATAATCTCGTTTTCAACACATGTACTACATGCGGTGCAAATGACAATAAATTCTCTCTGACTCTGATTCATTTGTAACTGAAAAGCTTTGGTCTGAATTCAGGTCATCTGGACAGTTTTTTTCCTTCTATTTTTTAATGCTGAAACGTTTCACCTTCCAGCTGACCCCCGCCCAGTGTACACACACAAAAGGAAGAAAAAAAAGACACGGCATATTACTGTACCTAGCCTGGTTGAACCAGACCCTGTCCTTCACTTTGCTTGTGCAGTGAAGGGAAATGAGAATTGAGCGGAGCTGTGCAGGAAGGCGAGGGCCAGGCTACATATTACCTAGTCATTCACGAACGCGATGGCGTTGTAACACGCGGAGGAAGTAAGCACTGTAGTGAATACAGTTTTCCAAAAATGCTGCCCAAAGCTGTACAACGCTGGCCGCTCAGCACATGCGTGTTAATGGAGACGCGTGCAGGCCTCGATAGTCTCAAAGCAAAACAAAGAAACAAACAAAACTCGTAGCATACGGCTTACTTGGATAGAATTTATTTTCTAAACTGTACTGTTCGATTTTCCTTTACATCGTCTGCCGCAGTCGTAGACACAAGTTAGCTTACGTTAGCACAATGTAGCTTAGCTGTTAGCTACATGTACGTCGTGACCACAGAATTCAAGAGAACAAAGCTACAAAACAGAACCAATTACCTTCAACTTCTGAATGGATTGCAGCAAGTTTAGGGCAGGAGTTCCGTGACAAATGAACAGAACAGAACACAGTTGAGCTCCGTGATCACCGCATGCACAGACAGAATATACTGTAAACAACAACGGTTGAGAAGAGATTCAAGCCAGGGCGGTTCAACAAGAGAGGCGTTGACTGGTTGGAATGATCACGTGATACCTCCGCCAATCCAATCATAACGCTCGAGTTCCGAAGTTCTTCTTCTTGTTTTTTAATGGAAGAAAGCAAAAAACACAAGTACTGCCACCTACTGAAATGAATGTGTGACCGCGACGTCGTGGAATAAATGAGGTTTCTTGTAAATGAGTCGATCGAATGAGATATAACCTGCCTAAAGGTTGAATGAATGAATAACAACAACAAACAACAACAATAATTATATTCTTCAAATAAATAATATACATTTGTAAAAAAGAAAAAAAGAATTGAGGAAATGCATTAAAATGTTATTAAAAAACAACAATCTTAATAAATCAATTGTCTAACTGCAAATTTATGGTCCTAAAAGTTTAACTCTGTGAACCAGGTCCAGATAACGTCCAAAACTGACGTTCATATGACGTACAAATGCGGTCATAGTTAGACGTCCTAATTAGACCTTGTTTGCACGTCGGGGCGACGTCTAGAATTGGACTCTCAAACGACGGACAAGTCTAATTTGTAAAAAAAGAAAAAAAAATTGAGGAAATGCATTAAAATGTTATTAAAAAACAACATTCTTATTAAATCAATTGTCTAACTGCACTTTTATAGTCCTAAAAGTTTAACTCTGTGAACATGGTCCAGATCACCTCCAAAACTGACGTTCATATGACGTACAAATGCGGTCATATTTAGACGTCAAAAATAGACCTTGTTTGCACGTCGGGGCGACGTCTAGAATTGGTCTTCGACCAACGGGCTCTATATAGACGTCACCTCGACGTCCCCTGGACGTCTACTGTTTAGTGGGCACTGACCCAACACGAAGTAACCATTGCAATTAATTAGAAATTAACAAAAAAAAACAACGTGAAAAATGGACATCCATTAGACTGCACTCTTACTGCTGCTCTGCCTCCCTGTGGGAGGGTCCAACCGGAAATTCCACAGATGTGACGTCACATGGGAACTATGTATAAGGCTGCAGAGAAACACACTGGCTGGCTGCTAACTGGAGTGACTGCTAACTTGACCAATCATGTCTTGTCACATGACAGGTAATAGCCAATAAGGCTCCTTAGGGCGGGCCCCGCTCTTAAATCAACCAACCGGACGACTGCTCATGGACTACATCCGGTGCTGACAGGATGTAGGTCTGTTAGCAGTCGTCTGGTTGATTTAAGAGCTCGTAAATAAGTTTTTTTGTTTTTACTGATAGAAAATTAGTTATTAACGGTACTGCATTTTAAATAAAAATAGCGCAAATCCGCTTATGAATTATAAAAGTTAGTCAAACCGCTGTAACGCTGAATAATTGTTTAGGTCCGCTGTAAGCGGATTAGCGCATTAGCGCTCCCTGGCGGTCTGGCGCCCAGCTTACATTAAAATATACAGCAAGTTGTTTTGAATATGCTATAAATATAATATATAGGTTATGAGTGTACAGACTATGGACAGGTTATAAATATGAAAGGGTACAAACAGACTACAGTATATAAAAATATACATATAAGTATGTAAGTACTTATGAACAGTAGGTAGTAGATTATGTGTACAGTATCTGTTTGCCTCTCTTATGATTGTCTATTGTTGTCGTTGTTGCTGTTGTCATCATTCTTTGTTGAAACCAGATCTCTCTTGTAAATGAGTCCTCGAGGCTCAATGGGATTAACCTGCCTAAATAAAGGTTGAATGAGTATGTACCTTGTACAGTAGTGGGCTAACAGATGAAAGTGCAGGTGGTTGTGTTGTTGTTGTGTGTTTGAGAATACAGACCGTTGTTGTTCACATGTCAGGAGGCAGAGTTCAGGAGTGTGACAGCTGTGGGGAAGAAGCTGTTCCAGTACCTGGCAAGTCGTACCTGGTGGTCTTAGTCTGGAGGCTCCTGTAGCGCCTCCCAAAGTGCAGGAGGATGAAGAGTCTGTGTGCTGGGTGACTGAAGTCTTTGATGATTTTCCCAGCCCTTTTCAGACACCGCTTCCTGCAGATGTCCTCTATGGCAGGAAGCGATGCTCCGGTGATGCGTTGGGCGGCTTTCACCACCCTCTGCAGCGCCTTCCGATCTGAGGCAGAGCAGCTCCTGTCCCAGACTGTGAGGCAGTTGGTCAGGATGCTCTCAATGGTGCAGTGGTAAAAGTTCACCAGGATGTCTGAGGACAGGTGGTTCTTCATCAGAGTCCTCAGAAAGATAAGGCGCTAGTGAGCCTTCTTGACCAGCTTAGAACAGCCGGTCATCCAGGTGAGATCCTCTGAGATGTGGACACCCAGGAATTTGAAGTTGTTCACACGCTCCACCACCACCCCCTTGATTTAAATGGGTGGATGTGGGTCAGCGTTCCTCCTGAAGTCCACGATGAGCTCCTTAGTCTTGTCAGCGTTGAGCAGCAGGTTGTTGGTGTCACACCACTCAGCCAGACGAACCACCTCCTCCCTAGAGGTCCCATCATTATCTTTGATGAGGCCGATCACCATGGTGTCATCTGCAAACTTAATGATGGTATTGGAACCACTGACAGGTTTGCAGTCATGGGTGAAGAGGGAGTAGAGGAAGGGACTCATCACACAGCCTTGTGGTACACCAGTGTTTATAGTGATGGTAGGTTGAACATCTGGGAGATAAAGTTAGAGATGCCAGACTGAGATGGTTTGGACATGTCCAGAGGAGGGACAGTGGGTATATTGGTAGAAGGATGTTAGAAATGCAGCTGCCAGGAAAAAGACAAAGAGGAGATATATGGATGCAGTAAGAGAGGACATGGAGGAGGTAGCTGGAGTGAGGACAGAAGACAGAGATGGAAGAGGATGACTCGCTGTAGAGACCCCTGAAGAGGGAACAGGCAAAAGAAAAAGCTGCTGTGCATTATGGGTAAACACTTTTTCACTTTGGTCCCATTTGCCAGTAGAACACTATTCCACAAGTCGTGTGTTTCATCCAGATGGAAATCTGCGACCCAGTCGTGCTGCCACATTCTTTTTAAAGAGACTTCCTCCTGCAACCCTTCAAGTCATATTTGTGTACTGCCATCAACTTTAACCTCTGACCTGCTAACTGAGGCCTGCAGTCTGAGATGGACAGACGTCCACTGGGACGAGTGGACATCTGTTTAGTTCTCTCTTCCAGTTTAGAAATGACTTTCAACCCTTTCCAGACTGATGGTCAGCAATAGTTAGAGCTTTGCTGATGGTCTTTTCTCCTTGATGTGCCACACACAAAACTCTTGCTTTAGAGGTGATGATCACTGATGA
>JBBPBX010005435.1:17447-41070 GCA_038048925.1 Garcialebias charrua
CAGTCGACATCTACAGACAACTGTTTTGCACACAATACAGAAGCGTTAGGTAATAAGATGCTACAGATGTAGCGTTCCACTTGGTGAATGGTTGTGATTCCACACAACCATTAAATGCTGTTTGGCCATGCTCTCCCTTGCCACAGCCTTACAGTCTCCAATCTCACAGATAAAAAAAGGGTAAAATCAGAGAAAAATACCAAATGGTGGAAGCTGAAGAAGGAAGAATGTTGTGAGAAATTCACAGATGAGCTGTTAAAAACTCTGGGTGGTAAGAAAGAGCTTCCAAATTACTGGGCTACTACAACAACAACAGTAATTTGAGAGACAGGCAGGAAGGTATTTGGTGTGTCATCTGGACAGATAATGGATGATGAGGAAACATGGTGGTGGAATAGTGAAGTGCAGGACACCATTCAAAGAAAGAGGCTAGCCAAGAAAAAATATGACAATGAGAGGACTGAAAAGAAGAGACAGGACTATAAGGAGATGCAATATAGAGCAAAAAGGGAGATGGCAAAAGCAAAGCAGAGGGCGTATGATGAGTTGTATGGGAGGCTGGACAAAAGCGGGCAAGAATGACTTGACATAGAGGGATCAGTCTGGAAAGGATGTGCAGCAGGTTAGGCTTGTTAAATATGGGAATGGGAATGTTTTAACAAGTGAGGAGAGTGTGACGAGAAGATGGAAGGCATCCTTTGAGGAGCTAATGAATGAAGTGAATGAAAGAGAAAGAAGAGTAGAGGTCACAGAAACTGTGGACCAGGAAGTGGGAAAGATTAGTGAGGGTGAAGTTCGGAAAGCTCTGAAAAGAATGAAGAAAGGGAAGGCAGTAGGATATGATGACATACCAGTGGAGGGTTGAAAATGTCTTGGAGAGATGGCAGTAAAGTTTTGACTCAAATATTCAATGACATTTTTGAGGGTGAGAAAGTGCCTGAGGAATGGAGAAGTGTACTGGTACCCATTTTTAAAAACAAGGGTGATGTACAGAGTTGTAACAACTACAGGGGAATTAAGTTAATGGGCCACATGATGAGGATCTAGGAGAGAGTTGTTGGAGAAAGACTTAGACAAGAGGTAATAATAATAATAATGAATTCCATTTATAATGCACTTTTCATTAATAAAAATCTCAAAGTGCTAAGGTAACTATTTGTGAGCAGCAGTATGATTCCATGCCAAGAAAGAGCACCACAGACACCATCTTTGCTTTGAGGATGCTGATGGAGAAGTACAGAGAGGGTCAGAAAGGACCCCATTGTGTCTTGTGGATTTAGAAAAAACATATGTCAGGGTGCCAAAGGAAGAGGTGTGATATTGCATGAGGAAATTTGGAATGGCAGAGAAGGCTTTTAGACTGATAGAGGACATGTACAGTGTATCACAAAAGTGAGTACACCCCTCAAATTATTGCAGATATTTAAGTATATGATTTCATGGGACAACACTGACAAAATGACACTTTGACACAATGAAAAGTAGTCTGTGTGCAGCTTATATAACAGTGTATATTTATTCTTCCCTCAAAATAATTCAAGATACAGCCATTAAAGCTGCACTATGTAACTTTGTAATGCAGTCTGTAACTTTTCTAACAATATATTTTTAACATATTTCTTCTTTCTGTCACTATCTACTGACAGACTGATGTTAGACAAAGTAATCTCTGAAAAAACTATAGTCCCCTTGCTTCTCTATCAGCATTTATAAAAACACTAAAAACACAGAGTGACCCGCCATTAACCAGCCAATAAAAACAGAGTTTGTAACCAGCCAATAAAAACAGAGCTTGAATTTGAATTTCAGCAGGGCCAAGGGGAGCAGAGCCATATATGGCTCTGAGGGGGAGGGATCAGAATGCTTTGCCTGTTGAAAATTTTTCTAAGTTCTGCACTCTACAGAAAGTTACACATAGCACCTTTAATGCCTGAACCACCAGCAACAAAAGTGAGTACACCCCTAAGAGACTACGTCCAAATTGAGCACTTTTGTCATTTTCCCTCCAAAATGTCATGCAACTTGTTGGTGTTACTAGGTCTCAGGTGTGCAAAGGGAGCAGGTGTGTTTAAATTTGTAGTACAGCTCTCGCACTCTCTTTCATACTGGTCACTGAAATTTCCAACATGGCAACTCATGGCAAAGAACTCACTGAGGATCTTAAAAGACGAATTGTTGCGCTACATGAAGATGGCCAAGGCTACAAGAGGATTGCCAACACCCTGAAATTGAGCTGCAGCACATTGGCCAAGATCCTCCAGCGTTTTAAAAGAGCTGGGTCCACTCAGAGCAGACCTCGCGTTGGCCGTCCAAAGAAGCTGAGTGCACGTGCTCAGCGTCACATCCAAATGTTGTCTTTGAAAGATAGGCACAGGAGTGCTGTGAGCATTGCTGCAGAGATTGAAGAGGTGGGGGGTCAGCCTATCAGTGCTCAGACCATGTGCCGTACACTACACGAAATTGGTCTGCATGGCCGTCATCCCAGAAGGAATCCTCTTCTGAAGTCTGTACACAAGAAAGCCTGCAAACAGTTTGCTGAAGACATGTCAACAAAGGACATGGATTACTGGAACCATATCCTATAGTCTGATGAGACCAAGATTAATTTGTTTGGTTCAGATGGTCTCAAGCATGTGTGGCGGCAGTCAGGTGAGGAGTACAACATTAAGTGTGTGATGCCTACAGTCAAGCATGGTGGTGGAAATGCCATGGCCTGAGGCAGCATGAGTGCAGCAGGTGTTGGGGAGTTACATTTCATTGAGGGACACATGGACTCCAATATGTACTGTGAAATACTGAAGCAGAGCATGATCCCCTCCCTCCAGAAACTGGGTCACATGGGAGTGTTCCAGCATGATAATGACCCCAAACACACCTCTAACGACCACTGCTTTACTGAAGAGGCTGAGGGTAAAGGTGATGGACTGGCCAAGTATGTCTCCAGACCTAAACCCACTAGAACATCCTTGGGGCATCCTCAAGCGTAAGGTGGAGGAGCACAAAGTCTCAAATATCCGCCAGCTCCGTGATGTCATCATGAAGGAGTGGAAAAGCATTCCAGTGGCAACCTGTGAAGCTCTGGTGAACTCCATGCCCAGGAGAGTTAAGGCAGTTCTGGTAAATAATGGTGGCCACACAAAATATTGACACTTCAGGAACTTTCACTAAGGGGTGTACTCACTTTTGGTGCTGGTGGTTCAGACATTAATTCATTCAACCTTTATTTGTACAGGCTAGCCTCGTTGAGTCACGGGGACTCATTTACAAGAGGGACCTGTCTCACTCACACCAAACAACCATCCACTCTCTCACTCACACCTAGGGTCAATTTAGAGTCACCAATCAGCCTAACATGCATGTTTTTTGATCTGTGGGAGGAAACCGGAGTACCCGGAGGAAACCCACGCATTAATGGCTGTATCTTGAGTTTTTTTGAGGGAAGAATAAATTTACACTGTTATATAAGCTGCACACAGACTACTTTTCATTGTATCAAAGTGTCATTTTGTCAGTGTTCCATCCATCCATCCATTTTCTTCCGCTTATCCGGGGTCGGGTTGCGGGGGTAGCAGCCTAAGTAGGGAGGCCCAGACTTCCCTCTCCCCAGCCACTTGAAGTAGCTCCTCTGGGGGAATCCCAAGGCATTCCCAGGCCAGCCGAGAAACATAGTCCCTCCAGCATGTCCTGGGTCTTCCTCTGGGTCAGTGTTGTCCCATGAAATCATATACTTAAATATCTGCAAGAATTTGAGGGGTGTACTCACTTTTGTGATACACTGTATGAGGACACCAGGATGGTGGTGAGGTGTGCTGTAGGAGTAACAGATGGCTTCAAGGTGGAGGTGGGATTGCATCAAAGATTGGCTCTGAGCCCCTTCTTGTTTGCTCTAGTGATGGACCGACTAACAGACGAGGTCAGGCAGGAATTTCCATGGACTGTGAGCTTTGCAGATGATATTGTGATCTGTGGTGAGAACAGGGAAAAAGGTGGAAGAGTTCTTGGAAAGGTGGAATTATAAACTTGAGAGAAGAGGAATGAAAGTCAGTCCTAACAGTTTTTTTTCTCTGTGCTCTGATGAAGGCAGACGTGTTTCCCTGTTCTGTCCCCCGCCCACCCCCTGCTTCCCTGATTGCTCTCTTTTGTCTTGTGAACTCTTAAGCTTTGTTTATACTTCATGCAAGACGTGCGGCTGCGGCCCAGCGATGACGTAATTGCGTGTGTGTCACTGACCGCATTGAGTGTTTATACAGTACTTGGAAAAGACGTGGGGGATACATTATAGTAATCCCTCCCTCTTCCCTCCCACTGCATACGTCACGCGCACTCCCACTGCATACGTCACACGCACAGCTTATATGACTGTTGATGGATGGAGGAAGTTTTCTACAGTTCACAACGAAAAAAATGTATGCGCAAGCGGCAAAAGAGATGCTTCTCAGGTTGGATGACGAGTCGGAGGACGAGGATGAAGAAAATGACCTTATACTTATGTTATTGACCACCAACATGGGAAGACGACGTGAACGGCGTTTGCACGTTCGCCCGCTGAACAGGACCAAACAAAAGCAAAAACCGGCTTCTGGAAGAGTAGCGGGTAGTGTGATACACCATATATTGACATCCAAACAAAAAACACCCACAAACTTTGAACCAATCACTCGCTCCGAGCCGCATCCTCCGCGTTTCACAGTGCTGACTAGGGGCAATATATAGGACGGTTGTCACCGGGGGATCGCAACGGGAGTGCAGACGGAAATTGCGCAACTTTTTTTCACTCAACGGGGGGTAAAAGACATGCGACAAGAAGTATAAACCAGCCTTTAAAGATACTCTTTTTTTCCTGCATACCTTCCTAATTCGAAGGATTTGATCAGCTGGTCTAAACAAAATTTATAAACTTCTTCCGAGAGGAGTCAGGGTAAGGAAGACCCTCTTACCCTCGATGGAAACAAACTGGATTCATGATTACAACTGGATTTTGCTGTTTGAGTTGGCAAAATCAGGGTTGACTACAAATTTGTGTGGATGTGTCAAAGCTTGGCATCATTCAGAATGAATTATGTGGACCTGCATCAGACCTGGAGAAGCTTGTTATCAGGACAGTGAACTTTCTGGCAGCACCCATGAATGGTTGGGAATAATCTTGGAGAAAGCAGTGAGCTCGACTTTCGGCGTAAGGAATCAATTCGGCTGTTTGGAGTTGCCATCAGAGAATTGTGCCAGCGAGACTTTAAAAGGCAGAAACGTCAATTTACGAGTTCTGCCTGACCCAAACTGTGGCCTTGACAACAGATTTATCTCAATACCTCCTGGCATGATTTAGGAAAAACAAAGATGCTTTGTCCGTCTCCTCACTTCTCCCTTCCTCAAGGCTGTGGACATGTGACGGAACCTAAGCCAAGCTGATGATAAATAACACCTTAACTGTACAATGAATGAGGGGGGAGGGGGGTGCGCTATGGACTATGCTATGAACTTCCTTTAAAATTCATGATAAATAACACCTTAACTGTACAATGAATGAGGGGGGAGGGGGGTGCGCTATGGACTATGCTATGAACTTCCTTTAAACTTCAATGTCTTCACTGGCCTATATGTACATGTATCACATCTATTTATGTGCTATGCTGTGCTAGCCTGGTGCATGCTCAATAATCCAGGTAGAAAAGTCTAAAAAAGTTAAGTCTGGTCATCTGGGTGTGCTATGGGGTCTCCAGTTACTCCTATTGTTGCCAACCTGTACATGGAGGAGGTAGAAAAGAGAGCCTTGATGTCCTTTTCAGGGACACCACTAAGTCATTGGTTCAGGTATGTTGATGACACCTGGGTTAAAATTAAATCTCAGGAAGTCCAACATTTTACTGATCAATTCAACTCTGTGGATAAATATATCAAGTTCACATGAGAAGATGTAAAAAATGGCAGGCTGGCTTTCTTGGACTGTGAGGTCTCAGTTTCTGATGGAGGACATTTGCAAACAGAGGTGTACCGCAAACCCACCCACATAGACCAGTATTTACAGTTTGACTCCAATCACCATGAAGGAAAAATCCCAAACAAGACAGGCTCTAGAGCAATGTGGATATCCTAACTGGACCTTCCTGAAAGCAGAGAAGAAACCCAAACAGGACTCAAGCCAGCCATCAGGTGAAAAGAAGGAACTCTGACCCAGACCAGTGGTCGTTCCGTATGTCGTGGGAGTATCAGAGAAACTGAGATTTTTATTTTCTAAACACAACGTCGCAGTGGCTTTTAAACCCCAAAATACATTAAGGCAAAGACTGATTCATCCCTAAGATCCAGTCCCCCGGCACAAACAGAGTAATATTGTATATGCAGTTCAGTGTCAGGAGGGCTGTGATCAGTCTTATATCGGGGAAACTAAACAGCCACTGGCCAAAAGGATGCCCAGCACAGAAGATCAACATCATCAGGTCAGGACTCTGTGGTCTACACTCATCTCCAGGCCAGCGGTCACTCTTTCAGGGATGAAGATGTTCACATCCTTGATAGAGAGGAACAATGGTTTGAGAGGAGTAAAGGAGGCCATCTTTGTGAAAAGAAACCGTCCATCATTAAACAGAGGTGGAGGCCTCTGTGTTCAACTGTCCCCCTCTTACAATGCTGTTATTGCTAGTATCACTCGTCCCCTTGTCAGAGAGTCAGAGTCAGAGAATCTTTATTGTCATTTATACCGCATGTGGCACATGAAACGAGATTATGTAGACAGGGTCCCAGTTACGTCCAACAATAAAAAGTAAAAGAAAAACAGTAATAAGATCTAAGATATGAACTAAGAAAAACATCAACTTAAAAAATATGCTAAGCACTAATGTAACAGAAAAACATAATTACAAACAGCAGCACGGACATGAGTCTGTATGAGCAGATGGTGACGAATGAACACAGCAACTTGAAACAGATCAGCATCAGCATGATGTGATATTTCATAGTGATTATTCTGATTATTTATTTATTCATGAGTCTAACAGCCTCAGGGTAGAAGCTGTTCCTCAGTCTAGTGGTTCTACACTTGATGCTCCTCAACCTCCGTCCTGAGGGGAGTGGTACAAAGAGTGGTGTGCTGGGTGAGTGGGGTCTTTCATGATGCAGGTGGCTCTCTTCCTGCATCTGGAGGTGTAGATGTCTGTGATGGTGGGGAGACTGACTCCAACATCTTCTGTGCAGCCTTCACCACTCTCTGCAAAGCTTTTCTTTCTGCAGCTGTGCAGCCTCCATGCCACACGTTGATGCTGGAGCACAGGATGCTCTCCACTGCACACCTGTAGAAGGAGGTGAGGACTGGGCTTCTCAGACCAGCTCGTCTCAGCCGTCTGAGGAAGTAGAGTCTCTGATGACCTTTCTTGATCAGGCTGGTGGTGTTGTTGGTCCAGCTGAGGTTATCATTCATGTGTACACCCAAGTACTTGTAGCTGGAGACCACTTCCACCGCAGATCCACTTATGTTCAGTGGGGTGTGGTGTGTTTGTTCCTTCTGAAGTCCACAATCATCTCCTTTGTCTTCTTCACATTGATGTGAAGGTTATTCTCTTTGCACCAGGGGCCTCATGTATCAACCATGCGTGCGCACAAAAACATTGCGCACGTCACTTTCCACGCAAAACCCCGTATGTATCAAAACTGAACTGAACGTGAATATATGCGCATCCAGGTACATATCCACGCAAGCTCCCGAGCAGGCGTACGCACGTTTCTGTGGTTCTTGTTCCTTTGGCGACACTTACAGGTGTTTCAGAGAAACTGAAGCCCCACAGTCTGTGGTTGACTTTAAGAGCGGCTTGAAGACCTTTCTTTTCAACCGAGCATACTTTACTCCTCATGATTCTACTTTTGATCTTAGCTGATACTGTTGTTGATTTTAATTGTTTTATTATTTGTCTTATTGACATTCAAATATGTTGCACCTTGTAGCACTTTGAGATTTCCATTAATGAAAAGTGCGTTATAAATTGAATTCATTATTATTATTATTATTATTATTATTAACTGTTCATGATGTGAAAATGATTAATATTCCCTCCAAACACACGATTAACAAGTATTACATCCACATGACGCAGTGAAATAAAGGACGCGCAAAGTTGTGCCAAAAATAAATTTAACAGGAACGGATTCATTCAGCCTTACTGGAGAATATAATAAATAGTGTAACACGCAGAGCATTTATTTAGAAACAGATATAATTTTCTGATCTAGGATATGGCTTATCAGCCGTTTTCAGAAATAATCATTTTTCAGTTTGGCACTGCTGCTGCGCTCTGGGGAGCCGTGCATCACGCGTGCATACAGAAGCAGCGGTCAAACTGTTCCACAGAGGGAGCTGCAGGTCGATCGGGACTGTGCAGTCCAGTCCACACAAAGCCGGATCATGTCCAATGGAATGTCTCATCCATATGATTCCAAAGGCTGAGTGGTCGCGCTTGGAGCGCGCCGCGCGCACCCTCACCGGTGTCGACACGGCAGCTGGAGGTGTTTCATTATCTGCGTTTATTGTAGATTTCTCCAAAATGACACGTGAAAGTACACCTTATATAACTTGTAGGAGAGTAAAAGCTTCACAGACAGACTGCGCACAGGGCTGCGGAGGGCGCAGCGTCTGGAGACGCCAACATCACGTGATGTCATGAAATGTCTCCACCAAGACGCACAGACTCGTTTCTTCACATCATCTACATAAACAAAGATCTATGTTCTAGCAAACATCCAAGTAAGTTCCTCTGTGTTTACAGTAATAATGGTAATAAACTCGTGCGCAAAGTTAATATTTCCACACAGAATGAATGAATGAGCCGGTTCGCGCACCACAGCAGGGTGCGCGCGCACACAAATACCGACACACAATCACTCGTTCTTTGCATGATGAACACATTTTATTACTATTCTTACTTAGGATGTTTGTCCTCACTCATATTATATTAAATTCATTATTTTCCCGAATCTAGAAATCATTTCTGATCGCGCAGGGATCAAACAAACATGTCCTTCACACATGCAGGAAGTAATTTGCATCTGTTTAACATATGTAAATGTAGGCGTGTCAGGGGAGGTGTCTCACGTGCGCTCAGTTCCACGTCAATTGTGATGTACAAAAGGAATGTGCGTGGATACCGGTGTACGCACAGTTTGATAAATCTGGATCTTTTTGTGCGTAGACACTTTTCTGGATTTCACCGTACGTCACTTTTCAGTAGGAAATCCACGCAGGTTTTTGATACATGAGGCCCCAGCTCTCCAGATGTTCCACCTCCTGCCTGTAGCTGGACTCATCATTGTTTGTGATGCATCCCACACAGCTGTGTCATCTGCAAACTTTACAATATGACAGCCTGGATGGGTGGCTGCACAATCATATGTGAGCAGAGTGAACAGAAGAGGGCTCAACACACATCCTTGAGGAGAGCCAGTGCTGAGGGTTATGGTGGAGGAGGAAAAGTTGTGGATCCTCACGGACTGTGGTCTGTTTGTTAAAAAGTCTAGTACCCAGTTACAAATGGAGGGGCTAGTCCTAGTGTGGATAGTTTGTCCATCAGAGTTTGGGGGATCATGGTGTTGAAGGCAGACGTGAAGTCCACAAAGAGCAGACGGACGTAGAAGTTCTTCTGATCCAGGTGGCCGAGAGCAGTGTGGACCACAGAGGTGATGGCGTCCTCTGTTGATCGGTTCTCACGGTATGCATACTGATGAGGGTCCTCGTTGATGTTGATGGATGTTTTTATGTGGGTCATGACCAGTTTTTCAAAGCATTTCGCAACTATCGGGGTGAGGGCCACTGGCCGATAGTCATTCAGACCAGTCACTGTGGAGCTTTTTGGGACTGGAATGATGGTGGCGGTCTTCAGGCAGGTGGGAACAGCAATAGCAAATAGTAAATAGTAAATTGTGAATAGCAAACAGCCATCAGGATTCTAACGGTCCATCGTTAGGCTGATGGTCCTCCTTAATCATGTGATCAGCTGGTTTTGGCTGTCAGCAGCAAAGTGGTTGATCCACTATAAGAAGGTGCTATTTATAAGACTGAGCTGAATACAGCACCTCCGACTGAAGAAGTCTTTTGGATGAAAGACGAAATGTTTCTACTTTTTTTTTTTTAATGTCCAGAGGACCAGACTTAACTTTTTTAGATATACTGATGTGGGTTTTCTATATCTCAAATTGTGCCCTGTCTAGGACAAGGTGTGAGAGTTTTTTATTTTTATTTTTCATTCAGTTTATTAATTTTAAAATACAACACAAAACAATCACACATGTGACTATACAATATAAAGATATAAAATGAAGGGTAGCAGAATGAAGAGAAAATCTTATTATATCTGCCCCCTTTTTCAAATACGTAGTCAATTCAAACATAAAACGTTTTTAATACCATCTCTTCTCATGTTTTCTTCCCTTTTCTCATCTAAGCAGAAATATTATTCTGAATAAGAATAAGAGGGCCACACTAGTAGCAGCTTTGTGCACTACGTCCATCTTTCGGACGACTGTACGTACATGTTCTCGTTGCATCTCGGTGCAATGATAATAAAGCTTATCTGATTCTGAGTACATGTGTGTGAATGAGAGAGAGGCTGGTGGAACATTGAGGCTGCAAGGAGCAGAGGTCACAAAGATGCAGGACTTCCAAGTACTTGAGGTCCACTCTCCAGGAAAATGGGAATTGTGGTAAAGAGGTGAAAAAGAGAGGATTGAGTTGATGTAGAAAAGTTTCAGGAGTGATTTGTGACAAAATTGTATCAGCAAAGGTCATAGGAAAAGGTTACAAGACAGTGGTGAGACCAGCTATGTTATATGGTCTGGAGACAGAGACACTGACAAAAAGACAGGAGAAAGAACTCAAAGTTGCGAAAATGAAGATGTTGAGGTTCTCATTAGGAGTGACAAGGATGGATAAGATTAGGAATGAGATAATCAGAGGCACAGCACAGGCTGAACAACTGGGAGATAACGTTATAGCAGCCAGACTGAGATGGTTTGGACATGTCCAGAGGAGGGACAGTGGTAGAAGGATGTTAGAAATTCAGCTGCCAGGAAAAAGACTAAGAGGAAGGACAAAGAAGATATATGGATGGAGTTAGAGAGGACATGGAGGTAGATGGAGTGAGGACAGAGGATGCAGAGGACAGAGTGAGATAGAGAAGGATGACTCGCTATGGCAACCACTGAAGAGGGAATAGCGTAAAGAAGAATATTTGCACTGGATCTGGATGAATTCAGGAAATGAAAAATTACAAATGGATAAAATATACAGTGAAATGAACAAATACATTAGAACATGACAACATACGAAGACTCAGAACCTAAAATATATAATGTTGAAAATGTGATTGATGCAAATTTTTTCCCTGTAATAAAAGATAGCGAATATTATAATGAAGAGCAGTTTAATGACATCAATATATCAAAAGGAGTTCTCTCTATTATTCACTTTAATAGCAGAAGTATAAATGCAAACATATCCAAAATAACAGATTACTTAAAACAATTAAATAGAACTTTTACAATAATAGCGCTGTCAGAGACATGGCTCAATGATGATAACACAAGTAATATTCACGTCGAGGGGTATGAATTATATCATATGAACAGAAATAATAAAAGAGGTGGTGGAGTCGCTCTGTTTGTCAATAATGAAATAAAATGTAAATTAAATAATGAAATGTCAATAACAGTTGATAATATTATGGAAATGATAACAATAGAAATAATAAACAAAAATGATAAAAACATAATAATAAGTTGTGTATATAGATCACCAGGAGCAAATATAGAAATATTCACGGATAAAATCTTGGAGCTAATGGAGAAGAGTTTTAATAAAAATGTTTTTTTGTGTGGAGACTTTAACATTGATATGGGAAATAAAACAGATTCAAATAACATAAGCACATTTATAAACTCAATGTACAGTTTAAATATGTATCCAGTGATATCAAAGCCAACAAGAATTACAACTCATAGTGCCACAATAATTGATAATATTTTCACAAATATAACAAATGGGGACGTGATAAGTGGTATCTTAACGACCGATCTAAGTGATCATTTACCAGTTTTCACAATCTATAAAAATGATCAAAGCATCACAAAAGCAGTCGCAATGAAGAAAAAGATCATAAACACGTCAAAAAAAGTTTTGGAAAAACTGAAAGAGGATCTAGATAAACAAGACTGGAATAATGTGTATGTTGATGATGCGAACAGAGCATATGATGAGTTTATGAATATCCTGGAAGCTCTGTACGAAAAGAATTGTGTGCAAACAAATTACACAAAGAGAAATACGATTGATCAACCATGGATGACAAAAGGGTTGAGAAATGCTTGTAAAAAAAGAATTATTTGTATTCATGTTTCTTGAAATTGCGAAGTCAGAGCGCTGAAGAAAAATATAAAAAGTATAAAAATAAATTAGTGGGGATTATAAGGAAACATAAGAAAGAATATTATAGTAAATTATTAGATAAAAGTAATGGTGATATGAAAGCAACATGGCGAGTAATGAATAGTGTCCTGAAGAATCATAAAGCAAAAACTGGTATTTCAAAATATTTTGTAAAAGACGACAACGATGAAATTCATGATGAAAATGAAATTGTAAATGAATTTAATCAATATTTTGTGAATGTTGGATCAAGCCTTGCAGCTAAGATACCAAAAGTAGATAAAAATGTGACCCACTCAATTACAGGTTGTGCAAATAGTATTTTTCTAAATGGAACTAACAAAGAGGAAATAATGAATGTAGTAAAACATCTTACAGACAAGAGATCGAAAGACTGGGTGGACATGGATATGATGTTTGTGAAGGACATAATGAGCCATGTTATTGAGCCGTTCACATACATATGTAACTTATCATTTTCAACAGGAATATTTCCAGATAATATGAAAGTAGCTAAGGTCGTTCCTCTTTTTAAAAATGGTGATAAATGTGTATTCAACAATTATAGACCTATATCCTTATTACCACAGTTTTCAAAAATTCTTGAAAAACTATTTGTAAACAGACTAGACCAATTTATAGATAAACAAAATATTCTAAGCAACAGTCAGTATGGGTTTAGAGCAAAAAACTACATCAATGGCTCTCATGGAATTAATGGAACAAATAACTACTGCTGTCGATCAAAAACAATATTGTATCAGTATTTTTGTTGATTTAAAAAAAGCATTCGATACTATTGATCACACCATTCTCCTTGAAAAACTGAACAAATATGGTATTAGAGGACCAGCATTACAGTGGGTATCTAGCTACTTAAAAGATAGGAAACAATTTGTACAAATAAATGATGTAAGATCTGACCTCTGTAATATCACATGTGGAGTTCCCCAAGGCTCTGTACTTGGACCAAAGCTTTTTATTTTATATGTGAATGACTTGGTAAATGTGTCAGGACTCCTTAAATGTGTACTTTTTGCTGATGATACCACTTTTTTCTGTTTAGGTGAAGATATAGAACAAATGTTGGAATTGATAAAGACAGAATTTGTCAAGATACAAACTTGGTTTAAAATAAATAAATTATCATTAAATCTAGAAAAAACTAATTACATGATATTCAGTAATAAAAAGAAAACTGTTGATGTTCCACTCAAAATTGAGGATGTTGAGATTTGTAGAGTGAGTGAGGTGAAGTTTTTGGGTGTTATCATTGATGACAAACTGACATGGAAACAACACATAAATTCTGTAAGAATAAAAATAGCTAAATCGATTGCAGTACTGTACAAAGTCAGAGACCTATTGAATGATAAAGCTCTGTATTTGTTGTATAACACAATCATTGTTCCACACTTAATCTATTGTATTGATGTTTGGGGGAATGCGTGTAAAACAATCACAAAACCTATTTTTGTATTACAGAAAAGAGCTGTAAGAATTATCACTAGAAAGCATTACCGTCATCCATCAAGTACATTATTCTATCACCTAAAGTTATTGAAGTTCCATGATTTGGTAGACTATAATATCTTATCAGTTATGTATAGAGCTCAAAATAATGCATTACCTTTAAATATCCAAATGCACTTTGTTAAAAGACAAAGTTGTTATAATCTTAAGGGGACAGAGTTGTTTGTAAAACCACAATTCAGAACCAGTTTGAAGGGACGTTCTACCTCAATCCAGGGAATTAGATTATGGAATGGCTTGGAGAATGTAGTTAAAAATGCCAAGTCAATGTTTACATTTAAAAAAATGATCAAAACAAATGTGTTAAAAAATATATATGAAATAGCGTAATGTGTATTGTATCAATTAGAAAATTAGAAAGAGTTAGTCATTTTGTACTGTTGTTAATGTGTATTGTATCAATTAGAAAATTAGAAAGAGTTAGTCATTTTGTACTGTTGGTTGAAGATTATTATTGTTAAATCTGATTGTTGAAAAAGTTGGTTGAAGATTATTATTGTTTACATGGCTGATTATTGTTGTTTAATCTGATTGTTGTAAGTAAGGGGCAGATATAATAAGATTTATTCTTCTTTCTGCTACCTTTCATTTTTTTTACATTTTGTACACTATCATTTAATGAGATTGTCTTGTATTGTTTCTTCTGTAAAAAAATGAACAAACTTAATAAACATAAACATAAACACTGCCATTTTTGCTGTGAAGCCCTTGTTTGTAAAGTGCTATATAAACAAATTGACCTGACAATAAGACCATGAAACACATTTATTCATACAACCCACAGTTCTTTAAATTATTTGTTGTTTGTGTGAGTTTTTTGGTAACAGTGTTTATTAACCACAGCCTGTGATAGAAAAAAAAAAAAACAAGTGTATAATCCTACCTCTTGGGGCTCAACCACACAGTAATGGTAGAGGTACTGGTTGATGAAGAGACCCTGGGCCTGATTCTGGTTCTGGTACTGCGCACACAGCTGAATCATTTGGTTGTACATCAAGGATGATGATGTTTGTGCCATTGGATTCACCGCCACAAGATACACAATGCTGGAGATGATCATAAGGAAAGCCAGGATGGCGCAAATAATGATGGTAGCCAGGTAGAACTTGGGTGAATGGGCAGCAGTCTGTCTTGAAATCACCAAGATGAAGATGACAAGCACAGCAATAAAAGTGAGTGCAGCTATGGCAATGATGAAGCCTTTTCCACTAACTTGATCAATTTGTGTTCCCCCATAATTACTATACTGTCCATAGCCACCGCCGAGGTTGCTGCCATAAGTGCCACCGTATGAGGTTCCATAATTGGTTCCATAAGAGGAACCATATCCGCCAGCATAGGAGCCGCTGTTTGGACTGTATGATCCCATACCTTGATTGTATGATCCCATACCTGGAATTACACCTCCCATTGTGCTCGCATCATAGTCCCAGGCCAGAGTTGAGGCCACGCAGGCAAACACAGCCACGCACATGATGATGATTATTATACTCATTATCTTCATCACACCCGGTGGTGAGGTCCAACGATAAAAGTGAAGCATCCTGTCCCCTTGATAGTAGGAAAAGACTGGGTTGGACATGACCCCACTGTGCCGATGTTTGCTGCAACAAGAAAAAAAAAAGACCAGTTTAAGCTCTGCTAACATCCTACCACTAACAAACTACTGTAGTAGAACCGCTCCAAACTTATATACATCCATCCATAATCTTTATCCGCTTCTTCCCTTTTGGGTCACGGGGGTCACTAGTGCCCATATCCAGCAGTCACTGTGTGAGATGTGGGGGAAACCCTGGACAGGTCTCCAGTCCATCACAGGGACACAGAGACAAATAACCATCCACTCTTTCACCTCTTACCCAGGGACAATTTAGAGTTACCAATTAGCCTAATGTATGTTTTTGGACTGTGGGGGAAAAAAACAGTACCCGGAGAAATCCCGCGCAGTACAGATATAACATACAGGTAGAACATACAAACTCCACCCAGAAAGGTCCCGGGCCGAAATTTAAACTGGCAACCTTCTCATTAAGAGGTAACAGCTCTACCAACTGCGCCACCCATGTAAACATTCAATTACTGTATTCCTATATACACATTTAACCATATGTACATTTAACTATTCCTATATAGAGACCCTTTCCAAAAAAAATAGAATACCATGGAAAAGTTGTTTAGCTTCCATAATTCCATTCAAAAAGTTAATCTTTAATAGATGATAGATTCAGGGTCCACAATTTAAATGATTTTAAGTATTTATTTGCTTATTTTTACATAAATTGGGCTTCCAGCTCATGAAACCCACAAAAACGGGATTAAATTTTTTTTAGAATACTATGAAGAAATCAGCCCACACTACTCAGTTTTTGCAGAAAAAAAATTAGGATCACAACAAATCAATTAAAACATTGTACTTTCAAAACGATATGTCAATCTTCAATTCTTAGTTGGGAATCCCTTTGCCTTAATCACTGCCTTGATGTGACGTAGCATTGAGGCAAACAGCCTGTGACATTGCCTGGGGGATATGGAAGCCCAGATTTCCTTAAAGCTGCTACATGTAACTTTCTGTAGAGCGCAGCACTTAGAAATATTTTCAACAGGGAAAATTCTGCTCCCTCCCCCTCAGAGCCATATATGGCTCTGTTCCCCCGTAGTCTGCTGAACTTGAGATCAGCTCCGCCTCCGCTGCATGTCCTCTCGGAGCCACTGCGATATTCTGTGTTTATATGTTAATAAAACGTTCTAAAAAAATAAAATAAAACCATGGAGCGCTGGTCCAGCACACCAGAAGACCAGGAAATCTGCAGAGCCTCGGGCAGCCACGTTGAACCCTAGTTTAATAATAATAATAATAATAATAATAAACTTTATTTGTATAGCACCTTCCTACAATGCCTTGCATTGACCAAGGTGCTTAACAGGACAGAAAATATAAAAACTGGTACAACAAATCAGTGAAAATAGAATAAAAAACAACAGCAATAAAAGGAGGCAATGGAAATAAAAATGCTACATACTAAAATACCAAAGTAATAAAAGTTACACACTGAAAGCTTTTTTGAACAAGTGGGTCTTCAGTCTGGTTTTGAACAGAGTCAGATCAGAGGTGGCACGCAGCTCAAGGGGGAGGCTGTTCCAGGCTTTTGGGCCGGCAACAGAAAAGGACCGGTCTCCCCATTGTTTGTACCTTGAGCGAGGCACCTCCAGCAGGTGTTGACTGGCAGATCGTAAAGCTCTGCCGGGCTGATGGGCTTTCAAAAGTTCTGAGATGTACAGAGGAGCAAGTCCATTCAGAGCTTTGAAAACAAACAGGAGCAGCTTGAACTGTATCCTGAACTGAACCGGGAGCCAGTGTAGAGAGGACAGGACAGGAGTGATGTGTTCATATTTCCGTGTGTTGGTCAAAAAGCGGGCGGCAGAGTTTTGAACAAGCTGTAAACGGGAGATGGAGGATTGATTAATACCAACATACAAAGCATTACAATAATCAAGTCTGGAGGTCACAAAGGCATGGATGGCCTTCTCCAGATCACTACGGCTGAGGAGTGACTTTACTTTGGAGAGCAGACGGAGCTGAAAGAAGCTGGTCTTGACAACAGAACTGATCTGTTTATCAAGCTTTAAGTTGGAGTCAAGCTGCACTCCAAGATTTCTGAGCAGGGTTGAAGTGGGGGAGGGGAAAACCAAAACTGGGACTGGGAAGGATGTTGCTGGTGTCACCGGGTGCACCAAATAAAATGCATTCAGTTTTATCTGTGTTTAAGTGGAGGAAGTTTTGAGAGAGCCACTGCTTAATGTCATTTAAGCAGTTGACAAGAGTGTTTGAACTGAGGGGTTAGGAGTGACTGGCAGATTCATTCATTCATTCAACCTTTATTTAGTCAGGTAAATCTCATTGAGCCTCGAGGGCTCATTTACAAAAGTGACCTGATTAGATATTAGATAGATTTGTAAATCGTCTGCATATAGATGAAAAGACAGATTATGGCTTGCAATGATTGATCCTAATGGCAGCATGTAAAGAGAGAAGAGGACTGGTCCCAGAATGGATCCCTGTGGTACGCCAGAGGTCAGAGGGGTTGATGAAGAGGAGGACAGATCGCCTATCATGACAGAAAAAGTTCTCCCAGTCAGGTAAGATCGAACCACTCTAGCACAGCTCCCTGGAGGCCAACCTGCTGGGACAAACGGTTGAAGGAGCCAAGATGGTGTAGTGGTTAGGGCGTTTGACTTGGGACCCGAAGGACGCGGGTTCGCGTCCCGGCCACTACACATCTTGGGGTGTCTATGAGTGCACACCTATTTCTCCAGCTCCCCGAGCGCCTTCTATGGCTGCTCACTGCACCGCCTGGTAGGTGGTTGGGTTAAATGCAGAGACGAATTTCGTCTGTGTATGGGAAACATACGCAGATGACAAGATTAGACAATTATTATTATTATTATTATTGATTAGTACCTGATGATCGACGGTGTCAAAAGCTGCTGAGAGGTCTAACATCACCAGCAGAACAGGGTTTTTTGCATCCAGAGACAGAAGAATGTCATTCTGCACTTTGAGCAGTGCAGATTCAGTACTGTGACGGGCTCAAAAACCAGACTGAAATTTTTCAAGTTTAATTCGCTCATGACAAATTCATTTCCTCATTCATTGCAGTCAGCGGAGGGAGCGGTGCAGAGCGGAGGAGGAAGCGATTATTTGACTTTTGGGAAAAAAAAGAAAAAGAAAAGTCCAGATCATGGATGAAGAAGGGGAATTTAATACATTTGTGTCACATTCAAAACAGTCCTGCATCACTTTCCAATCCTTTGAACGAGAACGTGCGCGGCGCTGGGGCTGGGACAGGCGGGGGCGTGGGTTGGGGCGTGAGAAGCTCTGTTGAGGACAACTGGAACGCAGCTTTATTGGCTGATTAAAAACTCTGTTTTTATTGGCTGGTTAACGGCGGGTCACTTTTGCTTTTTAGAAATGCTTATTTACCACCTGGAGAAGCAAGGGGACAATATTTTTTTTCACGTTTTTTTCAGAGATTACCTGTCTAACATCAGTCTGTCAGGAGATAGTGACAGAGTGAAGAAATATGTTAAAAATATATTTTTAGAAAAGTTACATATTCAAAGATTCAAAGATTCAAGATTCAAAGAGCTTTTATTAACATTGCACCAGTTTTCACCAATACAGCGTGATTATGTATGCACAGTCATCCTGAAGATGTGGTGAGTGTGTAAAGCTGCTGCTTATTCAGAACACATGACATGTTCTTCAGCGCGGCCTCTCTCATCCGTGTCGGGATGAAGGTCAAAGGTGTGAAAAAAGGAAAGTACCATGAGGGTCACAGCGTTGGTATTAAAAAAAAAGTATCACATTTTGTCTGCCAAGACACCGCATGACACAGTAAAAACTATACCAATAAGCACATTTAAGACAGTTACATGTTGCATGTTGAGACTGAGGCAGGGAGGTTTCTGTCCATGAGACATTCCAGATAGCGACAGTCTGACCAGCCGGCCTCCGATAACGCTCATAGAAAAGTTCTCCGGGGGGGGGGTAGCAGACAAGACAAGAGCAGCTGTTTTGTCCACAGTAGAGCACATCTCAGGAGAAATTAGATATCCAGCCTTTTTCAAGGCTGTTTCCAAGGGAGTCAGATAAGAATTGACAAATATTTTCACTTCAGGCTCACATTGTAATTTCTGCAGCCTTCAGTCTGTAAGGGCGACTCTGTTCCAAGTGATCCAATTCGGGACTTTTTCCACTGATCCAAGCTCTGACCTCAGATGTTGACCACAGCGTCCAGAGTCCCAATCCGAGGGTGATCTGTTCACCCTCTGGATAAGCTCGCAAACAGCTGATTTCTCGAGGTCATCGCGCAGACCAGACGTCGGGTGCTCCAGGCATTAAGTCCTGCTGAAGTCTCCCTCTTTTGCGATAGGCCAGTGCTCCACAAACGCCAAAAAGCAAAGCGTTGCCATCGTAATCCAATATAATCCAGATTCTTCACCTCCACAGAGCACAGCACAGAGAGCGAGACGCACACCATCCACACCCACAGGAATCCATGGCGTATCCTCTTCGTCACTCTGTGAGGGTGGACTGGCTCCCCTTGTGCCTTTTCGTCTGTAGAAATCTTGTTCGTAGAATCGAATGCCCAAACCTCCAATCCATCTTAATTTGCGTTCGAGGTGCTTTGCTGAGGAGCTGCAGGCAGCAGCAGGGGGGGGGGAGGACGGGAGAGGAAAGGACTAGCGACTGCCTCCGTCGAGAGCCAAGGTTGAAGACATATAGCACCTTTAATGCTTGCTGTCAGCTCTTCTTTGTTGTTGGGTCTGGTGCCCCTCATTTTCCTCTTGAGAATACTCCATAGATGCTCAATGGGGTTTAGCTCCGGCGAGTTGGCTGGCCAGTCAAGCACTGTGGCATGGGCATCAAACCAGGTTTTGGTGCTTCTGGCAGCATGGGCAGGGGTCAGGTCCTGCTGGAAGATGAAATCTACATCTTTGTACAGATCCTCAGCAGAAATAATCATAAAGTCCTCTAAAACAATCTGGTACTGTTGCGGTGACCTTGGATTTAAGAAAGCAGAGTTCACCAACACCTGCACCAGGCATTGCACCCCAAATCATGACTGACTGTGGATATTTCAGCAGTATGGGCTCTGTTCCTCACCCTTATTCCTCCAAACCCTTGGACCTTGATTTCCGAATGAAAGGCACACTACTTTCATGGGAAAAGAGGACTGAGGAACCAGACAGTTGTAGCCCATCTCCCGGATGAGTCTGAATGTGGTGGTTTTTGAAGATGTGACTCCCGCCTCACTCCACTCTTTCTGGATCTCTGCCAGATTCTGGAATTTTATCTGTTTGATGATCTGCTGAAGCCCATGGTCATCACTTTTGTTGGTGCATCTTCTCCTGCCACATTTTGCCCTTCCACTAGACTTTCCATTGATATGCTTGGACACAGCACTCTGTGAACAGCCAGCCTCCTTAGCTATGAACTTTTGTGGCTTTCCCATCCTATGGAGGGTTTCAATGATGGTCTTCTGGTCAGTTGTTATGTCTGCAGTCTTCTCCATACTGAACCGAACTGAGACAATTGAACCAAACTGAAGCAATTTAATGACACCTGGGGAAACCTGTGCAGGTGCTTTGAGTTTAGTAGATGATTAGTGTGTCACACTCAGTTTAAAACATTCATGCCCTGCAAAATTTGGGCCGATTTCTCCATAGTATTCTAATTTTTTTATCCGGTTTTCGTGGGTTTCATGAGTTGGAAGCCCATATTATGTAAAAATAAACAAACAAACAAACAAAAAACAACTTGAAATAGTTTAAATTGTGGGCCCTGAATCTATCATCTATTGAATATTAACTTTCTGAATGGAATTATGGAAGTTAAACAACTTTTCCATGATATTCTAATTTTTTGACTGCATTACCCTGAATGAGTTGTGTTGTCAAAGAGACTGGAATAGATTCTGGAAAGGTCCCCAAACTTTCTCAAATTTACCCACTTTCTGTTGGGAGTGCGAATCTGATTTTCTCCAGCTTTAAACAGGACATGATGTCAGCCAACCGAGAGTGAGTGGGTGGAGACGGTTCTTTCCACCTTAGCAAAATGTCTCGTCTGGCCAGGAGAGAGTTGAAGGATATTACGTGCTGTTGGTTTTTATTTAGGTTTGTCATGCCCTCTACAAGACCAAACAGAGCAATCAGTGGGTCAGGATTCAGACATGTATCTAGTACACATGATAAAGTCTGAAAGAGTTCCCGCCAATATTTGTTCAGAGATGGGCAAAACCAAAACATATGGGAGAGAGAGGCTTCAGCATGTTTGCATCTCACACAGTATGGGCTGACATCAGGATACATAGAGGACAATTTCAGTTTAGAGATGTGAGCTCTGTGCACCACTTTAAATTGTATTAGACAATGTCTAGCACAGAGAGAACTGGAGCTCACCAGTCTGAGTATGGAGGTCCAGAGTCCTCTGAAATAGAGGAGCCAAGATCCTCTTCCCAAGCAGCTTTGATTTTATCTGAGGAAGCACGCTTCACCAGCGTCTCTACTTTCTCCGCAAGCTGAAAAGGGCTGGAGCTTCAACCCCCATCATGAGCACCTTCTACAGAGGTGCCATAGAAAGTGTCCTGACCAGCTGCATCACTGTGTGGTTTGGTGCATGTACTGCATCCAGCCGCAAGAGCCTCCAGCGCATTGTGAGAGCAGCTGAGAAGATCGTGGGCACCTCCTTTCCCTCACTGCAGGACTTACACAGCAAACGCCTCACTCGGAAAGCCCTCTGCATGGCAGGTGATCCCACACACCCACTACACAGCTGCTTCAGACTGCTGCCATCAGGGAGGAGACTGAGGAGTCTCCAGGCTCGAACCAGCAGACTGAGAGACAGCTCTGTTCATCAGGCAGTCAGGATGCTAAACACTCTGCCTGCTCTGCCCCCTCTCCCATTTGAACTGCCTTAACACTAAAACTTTCTCACACATTACCACTCAACACAAAGATTTTGGCACTGGACTCTGTGTCATCAGACGGGTTATTCACTAAACTCTCGGTCATGTGCTCATACAGTTTGCACTACTTCTCATACTTGCACTGATGTTTGTATTGCATCGCTGCCTATAGTCATGGTACTGTTTACATTCTCTGTTTACATTTATTAATACTGTTTACTTTTATTACTACTGCTTATATTTAATTGCTACTGTTTACATTTACACTACTCTAATATCTGCACCGCTGCTGATACATATACAGTGTGCTCTGACCGGTCTTGTTTAGGATGCCCAATGTGCCTTACTGCATATGCCACTTTTTGCCTCTATAACAACATCAACTACTACCTCGTGCATGTACTGTGTACATTAACTCATACGCTGCTTTGCCACTTTGCAAATGTCAATGCTAGAAACCTTTAGTTTATTTTAGTTATACTTTTTATACTCTTTTTTTATACTAGTATGCAAAAACTCAGGACAATATTATGTTCATTAAATGTTTAATGTTTTAGTTTTAGTTTTAGAGTCGGTGTAAATTTTCATACTCTTATACCACTATGCAAAAACTCAGGACAGTGTTAGTTTTACTATTTTATGCTTATGTCTATTATTATATGTTTCAGTGTTTCAATGTTTAGATGTTTACTGTTGCACCGAGGGACTGAGAGAAACGCAATTTCGGTCCTGTGTATGTCCTGTACAGTACATATTGCAGATCTGACAATAAAGTTGACTTTGACTTTTTTCAGATCCAATAGTTTACTATAAATGAATGAAATAGACTATTTATTTGGGTCTAGAGAAAGAATAGTGTTAACAATACTGCTATCTGTTGAAATGGAGAGGCTGGACAAATGAAGAGTAATAAAGTGCCGTATTTGGAGATACCTAAAAAAATGGACTGGGGAAGGCTAAATTTTTCACAGAGTTGTTGAAATGAAGTTAACTGAAGAAATACTACACCCACCCCTCATACTAACAACTCTCAGAACACACAGCACATTAGACACCCAGGCTGGGTCAACCTGCCCCCTCCCACGGGCCACCGGTCACGCCCCCAGACACCCAACCCCCCATCCCACAAACCTGCAACCCACCAGCAAGCCAAGGACCCCCCGCCCAGAGCCGGGCACCAGAGCGCAAGCCAGCCCAAAGCCTGGCAACCCGCCCGCCAGAG